>SSNS01000489.1:1725-6725 GCA_006937985.1 Aphyosemion australe
TGTTAAATCTGAAAGCAATCCCCCGCACGTTTCTTCCTTATTTAAATGATCGTTTTTCTGTTGGTAAAAAATGAAAAAGCTTTCTTATACAAACCGGATGGTAAAATAAATGTTTTTTCCCCAAGCTGGACAAAATACATTATAGGTGAAGTCCACAGATTAAATGAATAAAAACGTACTAATGCATCAGCTGTAAAAGCATGCTAGATCATTTTGTATATTTTAATGCAAGTAACGTAATGTGCATTACCGCCACCTACCTACCGATCTGTGGACGGCACGTCTCCCCCTAATCAGCCGTGAGCCCTGTGCGTGAAAATTGGACGAGGGGAGTTTCCCTCCGCGTCGGTGGATGTGACGCGGAGGGTGCCTGGCCAGTCGTCAATGTAGGACGAGTCGGGAGTGAGAATGTGTTGCAGTGCTGTATATTAGAAAAATGAACTGAATTACTATTGTACTACTATCATAACATGTTTTTAATGCACTTTTATTTAATCAAAATGTGTTTTTGTTCATATATTTTTGTAAACCTGCTAGTTATCCAGACTAGAACCTCTAGTTAGAACAGCTTTATTGACAAACTGATTTTCAGGACATAAACACTGACTGAGCCATACATTGTTGTTGATCTTTTGGAAACACATTACAATCATTAAAAAAAGAAACTCCGGTCTGTGAGCAGTCAACGCCTTTATGTCATCCTGTTTGTTTGTTGTTACCCTAATTAAACGTATAGGAGATTTAAATAGTTAATAAAGACGATGGTGTATTCACACCACACTCTATTTAGTACTGATTCTGACACATATGCAAATTTTTTGAAAGCGACTAGTCTGAACGGTCATGTCGCATTAAATCAGCCTCCTACGTCACTGATCAGCGGAGGTCAGGACGTTCCTGATGACAAGCGCTGACAGAAGGATTCAGGGATCTGTCTGGACATCCCGTCAAGTTTTGGAATTAAAAGTACAAGAAAGCATGAGAACGGGAGGTGCTGCTGGAGTGAAGCGTCTCACCTGTCGGTCTCCGTGACAGCGGGGCGGGGGGGGTCTCCGTGAATGAACTTTATTTACCACATCAGCTGGTCCACCGCTCACCGTCACTCTGCGTTCTGCGGTGTTGCTTTAGAAGCGACTGCACGCGCCCAGTAAATGCGCGAATCATGCGCATCAAGGATCCGGGTTTAGACGGGTCCTCGGTACTACCGGTACCTATGAAATATTGGTACCGTGACGTTTACATTTTTGTAGTACCGGGTTGGTACCGAAGAACCGGTTCTTTTGACAACACTAGTAAAGACCAATAAAGACCAGTAAAGACCAACAGAAACCAATAAAAACTAGTAAAGACCAACAGATACCAATTAAGATCAGTAAAAACCAACAGATACCAATAAAAACAGTAAAGACCAGTAAAGACCAACAGATACCAATAAAAACCTGTAAAGACCAATAAAGACCAGTAAAGACCAACAGAAACCAATAAAAACCAGTAAAGACCAACAGATACCAATAAAAACCAGTAAAGACCAGTAAAGACCAACAGATACCAATAAAAACCAATAAAGACCAGTAAAGACCAACAGATACCAATAAAAACCAATAAAGACCAACAGATACCAATAAAAACCAGTAAAGACCAACAGATACTAATAAAAACCAATAAAGACCAGTAAAGACCAACAGATACCAATAAAAACCAGTAAAGACCAGTAAAGACCAACAGATACCAATAAAAACCTGTAAAGACCAATAAAAACCAGTAAAGACCAACAGAAACCAATAAAAACCAGTAAAGACCAGTAAAGACCAACAGATACCAATAAAAACCAGTAAAGACCAGTAAAGACCAGTAAAGACCAACAGATACCAATAAAAACCAATAAAGACCAGTAAAGACCAACAGATACCAATAAAAACCAATAAAGACTAGTAAAGACCAACAGATACCAATAAAAACCAGTAAAGACCAACAGATACCAATAAAAACCAATAAAGACCAGTAAAGACCAACAGATACCAATAAAAACCCAGTAAAGACCAACAGATACCAATAAAAACCCAGTAAAGACCAACAGATACCAATAAAAACCCAGTAAAGACCAACAGATACCAATAAAAACCCAGTAAAGACCAACAGATACCAATAAAGATTAAAGTCCCACTAGTTGTCACACACACTAGTGTGTGGTGAAATGTGTCTCCGTATCTGACCCATCCCCGTGGGGAGCGGTGAGCTGCAGCTGTGGCCGCGCTCGGGAACCATTTGGTGGTTTAACCCCCCAATCCACCCCCTTAGTGCTGAGTGTCAAGCAGGGAGGTATTGGGTCCCATTATTTCAAAGTCTTTGGTATGACCCGACCGTGGATTTTAACCCTGATCTCCCAGTCCCGGGGCGGACACTCTACCACTAGGCCACTGAGCTGGTTAAATTTAGCCACCTACACACTAGCATCTACTCCACTCCGCTCCGGCCGCGTTCGTTCCACGGCTCCCCCAATGGTAGACATGCAGCTCCAGGCAGACCACCTTGGGAAGAGGGCTGCAAAGACGTCTGGTTGTGCGTGGGAAATTACCGGGCTACCTGGATGTGAAAACTCCTTACCCTAACTAGGGCGTGTAGAGCCAATGCTAGTGTGTAAGCGCCGTTAGAGAGTGCACCATTCCCAGCAGCACCAGGTCGATGCTCCTCTGTCAAGTCCCAATAAAAATCAGATTTCTGAGTTTCAGACGGTCTAATTCCAGCTGATCGTTTTCTCTGGCCAGAACCCATGATAGAAACCACAAACGCTTCAGGGGATTTCTCAGCTGGTTGTGTCTGGTTCTGGGTCCAGGACCGCTCTGGTTCTGATGCTAACTAGGCTTTGGATCGGAGACCCTGTGGAGAAAGATCAGACGCTGGTTGTTAAAACATTTTGGAGCTGAGATGAAGAAACATGGAGGAAGGAAACCTGACGTCTTGTTTTCCTTCCTGGTTTCTTGTTTTCTCCGTGTTTCCAGTAACGTCCTCCCCCTTCTCGTTCCTCAGGTGTGTGTTGACTCACTTTTCCCAGCAGCTCTTTGAAGGAACCCTCGTGTGTGTTTTTCTGTTTTGGACGTTGGGTCTCCGCCAACACGAGGGTCCTCACAAGGACAGAAAGCTGACGGCGGTCTCGGCTGAGGGATGAAATGTTTTTACACGTGAAGTTTGCTGAAAGGCTTCAGTGTTCGAACACAAGCAGCTCTTTAATGATTCATTAACTCTGTTTCTACTCCAGATTCTTGGTTCTGTTCGGAAGGTTCTTGCTGCTGCAGATGTTGGATCATTTCTGACGTTTTATCTGTTTGTTTCTGTGTCTGCAGCGATCTCAGTATGAATAATCTGACCGAGATGACCAGCGGAGTTTTGGCCAACCTGCACTTCCTGGAGGAGCTGTGAGTCCAACTTCCCTTTGACCTTTGACCTGCAGGTCGACCACCTGGTGCAGCCTGTGTTAGATCGGTTCTTTCATTCATGCTTCCAGAGGGAACAACAAAAACAAAACAAACAATAAACAAACAACAGCTTCCCAAACGGAGGAAAACTTTTCTAGTTTTTTCTCTTAGTGACGACATTAAAGAATAAAACATTAAAATAATTAACTAATAATAATCATGATGATGATGAAACTAATGTGTGCATGGCCCATTACACGGATCCTAGTATTTTAGTGACTGTGTGATTAACGTCTTTCCTGCTGGTTCTATTCTGGTTTGTTGTGTTTTTTATTTTTGCTTTTGGCTCATCTTGATGTTTCAGCTGAGCTTCGACTCAGTTTTGTTTTAATAATTTTAAAATTTTTATATTGAGCTCTTGTCTGGAGTTATGTTATTTTTACGTTTTCTCGTGGTTTTGATTCTCGTTTGTTTTGTTTTCTGTCGCGTTTGATTCAGACTCAGGAGGTTTGTGTCTCTTCAGAACCCGTCCTCAGTCTCTGAGCTGTAACGTTTCAGGTCCTTTTCTGACTCCACGGGCGGTTCTTCGTTCTCGTGTCTGCTGACAGAGTTAAACTCCTCGTTAGAGCAGGTAAAACTCCAGGATGAGTTGTGACACATTTATATTTGTTATTACTGGAGTCCTAGTCCTAGTCATCTCTCTGGTCTTCAGACCCGGTCTGATCCGATCCCTGAGATCTGATGTTCAAGTCTGGCTGAAGCAGAGTCGAGTCCCAGATGAACAACTGGGTCTAAACTAAACAGCAGCTGGGGGAGACGAGCTGACCTCAGCCAGACTTGAACATGACTCTGACTGCTGTTCTGCTCTGCTGCCAGCTGTGTGTGTGCAAGTGTGTGTGTGTGTGTGTGTGTGTGTGATATTTGTCACCATGGCGTGAGAAACGTCACGGCAGCGATAGGACACCACAGGCCGGCTGAACTCCGTTTGGCCTCTGGAACACAAACAGACCTGCAGCTCCGAGACGTGGAAACAAAATGAAAACACGTCTGAACTTTTACTGGGAACTCATCAACAACCTGAGTGAAGCTAGACGTTTCCTCTGTGATGGATTGGTTTCAGCTCCACGTCCTGTGCGTAATCTATGAGTACGGTGGCCTGTGAGGTGCGTTCAGATTGGTGCTAAATTACAGCCAAAGAATAAAAAAAAGAATATCTGCAGGGATCCATAAATGTTCTCTAAACCAGACGTTTAACCCTTTATTGTTCAAGTGGGCGATCAAGAGGCTCTCTCTTTATTTGCTATGTTTTTCTTACTTTACCTTTTTAACATGTTTTCTTTATTTTTTCTACATTTTCTTTATTGTTTTCTAGTTTTAAAGAGTTTGTGGTTTCAGCTGCAGGATCAAATATTGAAACACTGACCTTGTATGCAGTAGCAGGAGCTCAGGAGGTGGAGCGTGTTGTCCAGTAATCGGAAGGTTGTAGGTTTGATCCCGGCTCCCACCAGAGAATGCTGCTGTTGTGTCCTTGGGCAAGACACTTAATCCACCTTGCCTGCCGGATTTTGGTCAGAAAAAGGAACCATA
>SSNS01000489.1:21725-34225 GCA_006937985.1 Aphyosemion australe
GAGTTAAGTGTCCGTCTCATAGCCGGAGGGTTGTGGGATGGAGTCCTGCTCAGTCTGTCGCAGTCGTTGTGTCCTTGAGCAAGATGCTTCACCATCTTTACCTGCTGGTGGTGGGATGACGGACCGGTGGTGCCTCACCTCTGTCAGTGCACCCCAGGGCAGCTGTGGCTACGATGTAGCTAAGGGGTTGGATTGGGGGGTTAAACCACCAAATAGTTCCCGAGCGCAGCCACAGCTGCAGCTCACCGCTCCCCACCACGGGGATGGGTCACATGCAGAGATGTAATTTCACCAGCGTGTGATGATGACTTGGGACTTTAACTTTATCATCACCAGCGTGTGAATGGATGGATGACTGATTGTGTTGTGAAGCGCCTTGGGGGGTTGTAGAACCCTAGAAGGTGCTTTATCTAATACAGGCTGTTTACCATTTACTTTAATGAACATACAGTTATTTAAAAATGTTTACTGATAATAATTAAATTAAATGTAAATGTGTATGTGATTGGGCCAGTACATGTTAATAAACAAAACATGACATGCATGTTTGAGCTGGTTCCCATGGAAAGGGAACATGCTGGGTTACAATCATAGCAAATAAAAATTCACGTTGAATTTTCAAATTTCGAACTAAATATTTACGTGAAGTTTGTTAAAAGGTTAAACTGTAAAATTTATTTTAAAATGTCAATAATCACACAAATACAATAATGTTCTTATTCCACAAACCAAAATACGTTCACTTCAAACTTCCACTTATGAGAAAATGATTTAGTCTATTTCACTTTTCTTTGCTTTTTTATTTACTTTTTACTCAGAGATATTTTTATTCTACATAGTTTTAACAGCCTCAGTCAGCGCCCCCTACTGGTCATCACATAGAATTAAAGGCTTTAATTTTGAACCAACGGTTATCTAGTTCATAATGAATGCACTGATTTTAACAGAAAAGATTCAGCTCATAAACCAGGATGAAGTTAGTAACATTCTACATGTTTATAATCTGGGATGACCGATTTCCGATAAACCGACATTGTTGACTCTTAATATCCGTTACCGTTAAATGCTGTGTCCCGTCTCATAAATAAAGAAAAACTAAATCATTTTAGGTCGCTAACGTCACATTTCTCCTCTCATGCTTACATTTTAAACATTTTCTGAGCAAAATGACGACTACTTCAGTTTAAGTTAGTAACAGGAAAAGTGCCATTTTTAATTTGTCTCCAACAGCAGCTGAATGTGTGTATATTGCAGCTATGGTGATAAAACATTTATAAAGATGTTCAGATAAGAAAAACAAGCCTTGGGTGGAGATTCTTGTTTCAGTCATTTGTTAGCTGCTAGCTACACGTAGCTACGTGCTGTGAGGACAGCGTGCGTTCACTACACAGGGCGAGTTTCTACTTCACAAGTTGTGTCAAAAAAACTAAAATATCTCAAAAACTTTACCTCAGATCTGTTGTATTTGACATTTAGAGAGAGGAGATGTAGCTGAAGAGTTTGATGTATATAGGATGTAAAAGTTGGGTCATTAGAAAATAGCGATACCGATATTTTCCAATATTAATGTCGATATCAGCCTGTATTAATGGTAGACCGATAATATTGGACATCATTATTTGTAATGGTTTCCCCCTCTTTTTCTGCAAAAGGTCAGCCATCAGTGACTTAGTATTTACTCTGAGCCTCATTTAATCAGGTGATAATTATTCCAGGAATGTGACAAACTAACGAAAAGCTTTCCTGCTTTTCTAAGCTGCAATTCTGTCGTGTTTCCTCTCAGATCTCTGAACGGGGCAGCAAACCTCACAGAATTTCCAGATCTGACAGGAACCAAAAGTCTGGAGAGCTTGTAAGACAAACACACACACACATGCGCGCACGCACACACAATGAAAAGAAAGTTAAATGCATTCTGCTAACATCAAAGAAAATATTGAAAGGTGGGCTAAAAGTGAATGTAATTTTTTAAATGATTAAGCAAAGATCTGAATTTTGCATTTTTTTAGCCACACTCTCGTGTCGACGTCTATAGACTCTAGTGTAGACGTCTACAGACTCTAGTGTAGACGTCTACAGACTCTAGTGTAGACATCTATAGACTCTAGTGTAGACATCTATAGACTCTCGTGTCGACGTCTACAGACTCTAGTGTAGACATCTACAGACTCTAGTGTAGACGTCTACAGACTCTAGTGTAGACGTCTACAGACTCTAGTGTAGACATCTATAGACTCTAGTGTAGACATCTATAGACTCTCGTGTCGACGTCTACAGACTCTAGTGTAGACATCTACAGACTCTAGTGTAGACATCTACAGACTCTAGTGTAGACATCTATAGACTCTAGTGTAGACGTCTACAGACTCTAGTGTAGACATCTATAGACTCTAGTGTAGACGTCTACAGACTCTCGTGTAGACATCTATAGAAGACATGGCTGTGATAAAGTCGTTTTCCACTAGAAGAGAAAACAGATCTAACATGTTTGCTGTTTTCTGTCCAGAACCATCACTGATGCACGAATCACGTCTCTGCCTGCTTCTATGTGTGATCAGCTTCCAAACCTGCAGCTGTTGTAAGTCCTTGCTGACCAGAACTCTACATGTTGGACCAACGTGACGGTCATGTGACCTGGCTCAGACTGTCCCAGATATCATGTGTCCTATCACACTGTTAAAATCAAATATAAATCCCTTTCATGTTGTGTGAGCTGCTGTCAACGCGCTTTTGTTGTGATGCATTCAGAGTGTGTTGGACCTCACTGCGCTGACAACTTAAACCGTTTCCTGTCTCTACAGAGACCTCTCCCATAATCGGATCCAGACACTCCCAGGCTTCTCCGGCTGCGAGAACATCCACAAGATGTGAGTTTAATCTTCATTTATATCATTTATTAAGAGTGGGCTGTCTCCTTTGGGTCAGGTCAGAACCAACATTTAATGACTGTATCAAATCCTCAGTTACCATGGCGACCATTGAAATGCATCCAGCTGTTTATCATGGGAATAATTAGCAGGATTGTAGTCGATTAAAGACCAATCAGATCCTTCAGAGAAGAATGAATTACTTTAAAGAATTGCTTAAAGTGATGTAATGGAAACACCGTGTGTGTGTGTGTGTGTGTGTGTGTGTGTGTGTGTGTGTGTGTGTGTGTGTGTGTGTGTGTGTGTGTGATTTATGTTTTGCGAGCCCAATTTGTCAGGTTACACACCCGCATTATGAGACCATTTGGTTTATGAGACCATTTTTGGTGGTCTCGTAATTCATGACTTTTAAAGTGCTGCAAATTTTTATAAAAGTAAAATCTAAATGTCGTTAGCTGATTAATACTGACTTTGTAACTGCTATTATCATTTTATTTAGTTATTTCAGCAACTTAAACTTTCTTTTGGTTTTCATGGCCAATTTAAAATTGGTTTCGTAAACCACGTCGCGTGTGTGGTATGCAGACCTCCAGGGTCTCATAACGCCCTTAGAATGTCACAGATGATTGTGTGTATTTTTTGATAGTTTTTATTTTATTTTTGAAGTGAGGCTTTTCTTCCATGGGTAAAATAGAACATGTTGACATACTTTTTGTGTTCACCAGATGCAAAGAATTCGTGTGTGTGGGATACAAACCACCATGTTGTCATGGTCTCATAAACCATTCAAAATGTCATAGTGGCATGTATGTATGTTCTGATAGGTTTTTCTTAATTTTTAAGTGAGCATTATCTTCCATGGGTAAAATAAAACATTTTGACATAGTTTTTGTGTTCAACAGATTACCTGTTTATGAGGAAATGTGTGTCCCCATAAACCACCACCAAGTCATAGTGGTTTCATAAACCATAAATGCACACATGTGTGTGTGTGTGTGTGTGTGTGTGTGTGTGTGTGTGTTTTGCAGTGATCTGAACCATAACGACATAGAGGAACTGGAGGAGAACACCTTCACTGGTCTGATGTTGCTTCGTTCGCTGTGAGATTAAAACTCTTTCATTCAGGGTTAGGGTTACCCTTCTAACCCTTCTCCAGATCAGATCCTGGGTTCTGATCCAGTTTCATGTGGCTGTAAAAATTCAACAAGGGACCCAAAAACCCTCGTGCACTTAAAGCAACCAGATGAAGAACAAACTTTAACCTCCAGTCTTTGAGGCGTTTTTCTTTAAATCACAAATATTTTGAAGGTTTTTCTTCTCTGAGTTTATAAATGTTTTCTGTCTGTTTAGAGATTTATCCTGGAACCGGTTGTTCTCCGTGAAGCAGAACTCCTTCTCTGCTCTGCCGTCTCTCTCCAAACTGTGAGTCTTCACTGCCTTCAGAGCAGAAACACTTTGGGTTGGATTGTTTGGGGGGTCATGTCTTAATGGATCCAACCTGGAGCCTCTGGATCATCTCACCAGGGCCCCGCCCTCTCTTTGTCCGCAGTGACCTGTCGTCCAATCAGCTGTCCTCTCTGCCTCTAACTGGTCTGCAGAGTTTAACTCACATCCGATTGGCTGGAAACAATCAGCTGATGGAGGTATTACCCCGAGAAGACCTGCCGCGAGTCAGGTGAGCGTTTAACCAGAACCAGGAGACACTCTGGTGTTAATCCCCTTTAGAATAGAAGAATAGAGCAGAAGTCTTTTATTGTCGTTATTCCCAGAGGGGCCGTGCACTACAAAGATAAGAAGACATGAAAAAAGACAAAAACACCTCTGGCCTCCACACTGAGCTGATGCCTGGTCCGTTTGTCCTGGACCAGAGCAGCAGAGCAGATGTTTGAGGCTTGGTTTATACTCAGTAGCTGTAAGGAACGGCTGTGTTTAATATCAGTGAAATAAGACGCAGGTTTGTTTTTGCTGCCTTGCTTCAACAAACGGGGAGAGTTAGGAGGAACCACAGATGTGAGTGTTTATGATGGAAACTGGCCCAAAGCATCAGCTCGGTCCTGCAGAAACAAACACCACAGCAGCGTGTATGACTCACCACTGCTTCTTCTACCTAAAACTCACCTGAATGAGTGGAACCAGAGGATTCAGTCGTTCATGCTGTTTGTCTCCTCAGGCTGATGGAGCTTCCTTACTCCTTCCAATGCTGTGCCTTCATCTCCTGTGAGAAGAGAGGAGGAGGAGGAGGTTTGTGGTGGGAGTGGGAGGAGGCATCAGACCCAACTGGGAGAGACTCTTCTGTTCCTTCCAGTCCAGGTGAACCAGAAGTACAGAAATACCAAACTAAAAATCAAATGTCAGACACAAAAGGTGGTTCCAAAGTAGACTCACTGGTCACTTTATTAGGTACACCAGTTTACCCCCCCCCCCCCCCCCCACACACACACACACACACACACACACGCACACACGCACACACCACCACCACCATCAGAAACACCTTAACTCTAGGAGTCAGCTCCAGGGAGTTGTGGACCTAAGAGGTTCTGGACTGACATCATCAGCTCCATCCATGATGAGAAGCTCCTGTTCCACCACATCCCAAAGGTTGAGGGACCTCGTTTATAAAACTTTGTGTAGAATCCTCACTAAAACTCTACTTAAGCTCAGGAAAAAGAGTTTCTAACACAAACTAACTATCCGTCCTGTAGAACTCTGCTGACCCACGGCTGCAGCAGTTATAAATCACACCTGTCTGAGAAATGAGCTCAGGTGTTTCTGGATCACACACCGCCTCCTACACACCCACTTTCTGCCATATATGGACAATGCAAATGACGTTATGATTATTATGCATATAAATAAACCTGCATACCGGCGTCATGTCACGGGTAACCGTGACAACTGAGATGGAAATCCAGGCTCTGGGGCGTGCTGTAGGCACAGAAAAAACGTTTTACTCCCTTCAAGCGACACCGCGATGCTGAGCTGTGGAGCCGCGGAGCGATCAGCAGACAAAAAATATATAAAAACATAAAAAAGAATTTCCTCTGAGAAGCAGAAAATGTGTTTTCAGAACAAATCAGCATGTTTAAATCCTGGTGGAACAGCTGAACCATCAGCTGTTTTAATGATGATGAATAACAGAGATCAGCTGTTTGGATGTTGGACTCACGTCTGCCTGTCCTCGTCTCTCTCAGTGGACCACGACTGGGACGACTTCCTGCTGGAGTTTGAAGACGAACCCAAACCTCAGCGCTCGGTCCACTGCAGCCCGACTCCAGGTAACAACACATGGGAAGGTCAAAGGTCAAATAAATATACATGAGAGTTAAACTCGGCTCTGAAGACCACGATTCTGAACCAAACTTTAGTTTCTGATTCCCGCTGAAAACTTTGATTTTAGCTTAGTTTTGTTTTCTGCTGCTTAAATACATCAAGACTAGCCTAGTGAACTAGACCAAATTCCTGCTTTGCAGAGTTTGGTCTAGGCACGCTTCATAGGAACCCTCGCAGCCCGATCCACTGCTGTGGCTGTCCAATCAAAGCTCGCTATAGTTTTGGTTGGGCCAATCACAGCGCTCTATATTGTGGGCCAATCACAGAGCGGGAGTAGCCGATGACGTCAGAGCTGCGACCGCGAACCCAAGCAACGTGGCGGCAGCTCAGCAACCACGTTGGTTTGAAACGGCTTTGTCATCAACATTGGATTATTTAGACTCCAACGTGCGTAAGTCTGTCTGATATACTTAGCAGCTTCTTATTTTTATCAAACAAAGTAGTGCAATGTCCCAGTACACCTGATATTCACATGTTTTTATACAAAAACGACAGAAATCATTGATGTTAGACGCCATTAATGCCTCTCGCTTTTCCATCGCTGTGATTACGTCACATTGTTCGTTACTCTGATTGGTCCTAGCGCTATCCAATTGCGTGCTGACATTTTGAAAGACAACCGTAGATCCCGCCTCACGACTGAGAGCCGCCAATGGTTCGTGGCCAGACTATATATTCACATATATAGGATGGCTTGTCAGGCTACATGAAGATGTTTCTCAGTAGTTTTATGGTCATCAGATGTTTGGACCAATCAGGAGACTGGGTCTGTCTCCAGGGAAACCTGAAAGAAACAGGAGCCTAAAAGAAGTTAAATCCTTGGTTTAAAACACTGAAACTTCTTTTAATTCAATTTAGTTTATTTATATAGAACCAAATGACGACAAGAGTCGACACTTCACAGAGTAAACACTCCAACTGAGTTCAGTTCATTATGCCAGTTAGTTAAAAGTGTCCTATATATATACACTGCTCACAAAAATGAAAGGAACCCTTTTTTTATTGGGCCTGGCATGAAATCAATGAAACCTGTCTGATAATTTTCTGGTTGATGAAGCAGCTGAGGGCATTGTTAATCACTTTCAGCTGTATTGGTGTTCATGGACTTAACGACAGGTGCACTAAAGTGGCAACAATTACAAAACCCTCAAAACAGGACTGGTTTAACATGTGGAGGTCATTTCAAGTTTCTCCCTCTTGATCTTTTTTGGCTGGTTTTCCACTCGTGCTAGTTTTGGCTTGAGTAATTATCTCTACTGGCAGCATGAGGCGATTCCTTAACCCTACAGAAGTTGCACAGGTTGTCCAACTTCTCCAGGATGGCACATCCACACGTGCTGCAGCAAGAAGGTTTAATGTGTCTCCCAGCACAATCTCCAGAACATGGAGGAGATTTCAGGAGACTGGCGGTTATTCTCGGAGAGCTGGACAGGGCCGTAGAAGGTCCACAACCCATCAGCAGGACCGATACCTGCTCCTTTGTGCAAGGCGGAACAGGCTGAGCACTGCTCGTGCCCTACAGAATGACCTCCAGAGGGCCACTGGTGTGAATGTCTCTACCCAAACAATCAGGAACAGACTTCATGAAGATGGCCTGAGGGCCCGACGTCCTGTAGTGGGCCCTGTGCTCACTGCCCAGCACCGTAGAGCTCCACTGGCATTTGCTCAAGAACACCAGAATTGGCAAGTCCGCCACTGGCGCCCTGTACTTTTTACAGACGAGAGCAGGTTCACCCTGAGCACCTGTGATAGACGTGAAAGAGTCTGGAGAAGACAAGGAGAACGTTATGCTGCCTGCAACGTCGTTCAACATGACAGGTTTGGTGGTGGGTCAGTGATGGTCTGGGGAGGCATATCCATGGAGGGACGCACAGACCTCTACTGCCTAGGAAATGGTGCTCTGACTGCCATAAGGTATCCAGATGAAATCCTTGAACCCTTTGTCAGACCCTACGCTGATGCAGTAGGTCCTGGTTTTCTCCTAATGCACGACAATGGCCGGCCTCATGTGGCAAGAGTATGCAGGCAGTACCTGGAGGATGAAGGAATTGAAACAATTGAATGGCCTTCACGATCCCCTGACTTAAACCCAATAGAACATTGGTGGGACATTATGTTTGGGTCCATTAGGCGGCGCCAGGTTGCTCCTCAGACTGTACAAGAGCTCAGGGATGCCCTCACACAGATCTGGGAGGAAATGCCACAAGACACCATCCGTTGTCTCATTAGGAGCATGCCCCGACGTTGTCAAGCATGCACACAAGCTCGTGGGGGCCACACAAGATACTGAAAAGCATTTTGAGTTGCAGAAATGAAGTTTTTGAAATAATGGACTAGCCTGCCACATCTTCATTTCACTCTGATTTTAGGGTGTCTACACAACTGAGCCCTCTGTAGGCTGAACACTTTTATTTCCATTAAAAGACTTGGCATCCTTTTGTTCCTAAGACATTGCCCTGTCGTTATTTGTATAGATATCCAACTTCATATTGAGATCTGATGGATCTAATGTGTTTCTTTAAAGTGTTCCTTTCATTTTTGTGAGCAGTGTATATATATCCAGCTCAGTGGCCTAGTGGTAGAGTGTCCGCCCCGGGACTGGGAGATCAGGGTTCGATTCCCGGTCGGGTCATACTAAAGACTTTGAAAAAATGGGACCCAATGCCTCCTCGCTTGACACTCGGCACTAAGGGGTTGGATTGGGGGGTTAAACCACCAAATAGTTCCTGAGCGCGGCCACAGCTGCAGCTCACTGCTCCCCACCATGGGGATGGGTCACATGTGGAGGAGTAATTTCACCAGTGTGTGATGAATACTTGGAACTTCAACTTTAATAAGAAACCCAGCAGGCTGCATCGAGTCACTGACTTGGTGTGTCAGAGACGTTACAGCAATCCTCATTCTAAGCAAGCATGTAGCGGCAGTAGAGTGGAAAACTCCCTTTTAACAGGACCCTCCAACATACATACCATACCACTTTATTTATATAGCACATTTAAAATTCAGCATGAGAGCTGACCAAAGTGCTGCACAGGCAGGTTCATTAAAAACAAAATTAAGAAAAAAAGCCAATAAAAGAACCATCAATGCAAGGCAGTAAAAGCAAATAAAAGCAGTAAAAACAATAAGAACAATAAAAAGAACAATTAAAAGCAAACAAAAAAGTAAACAAGTCACTGTTTCAAGGCCAAACTGTAAAAATAGGTCTTCAGTCGGGATTTAAAAACAGCCAGAGAGGGTGCCTGCCTAACTGTAATGGGAAGTGAGTTCCATAGCATGGGAGCGGCATAAACAAATGCTCGTTCGCCCCGTGATTTGTAGGACATCCGGGGAGTGCAAAGTAGCAAGAGATCAGCCGACCTCAATGTGCGCATGGGTGCATAGGGGGTGAGCAGGTCAGACAGATATGGAGGTGCTAAGTCATGTAGTGCTTTAAACACAAATGTCAATAATTTAAACCGTACACGGAAAGTAACGGGGAGCCAATGGAGACGTGCCAAGACCGGGGTGATATGGCAACGTCGATTTGTGTTTGTTAAAAACCTAGCAGCAGCGTTCTGGACGATCTGCAGCCGGTTCAGGGCTGAAACAGGGGTACCAATAAGAAGTGCATTTGCATAGTCCATGCGAGAGGTGATAAAAGCATGTATAACTGACTCCAAGTGCCTCCGCTTCAGAATTGGTCGTAAGCGAGTTAGACGGCGTAGCTGATAAAAACAAGACCTCACCACAGAGTTTATCTGAGGGGCCATTGAGAGGGTGGCATCCAATTTTACCCCAAGGCTAGTTACACACGGCTTAGGATTTAGAGTTGAACAGACCCTGGATCAGTGTGAGCAGCCATCTGTCACGACTCACTGGGGATTGAGAAGACAGAACATTTGACCCATCCCCATGGGGAGCGGTGAGCTGCAGCTGTGGCCGCGCTCAGGAACTATTTGGTGGTTTAACCCCCCAATCCAACCCCTTAGTGCTGAGTGTCAAGCGAGGAGGCATTGGGTCCCATTTTTTCAAAGTCTTTGGTATGACCCGACCGGGAATCGAACCCCGATCTCCCAGTCCCGGGGCAGACACTCTACCACTAGGCCACTGAGCTGGTTGACATCACTCAGATTTTCTAGTAAAGAAGGTTTTAGGGCCTACTCTTAACGTTCCGAACCCTAACCCTCTAGAAACACTCCAAAGGTAAATAGAAACCATCAATCTGTTTCTGTCAGTGTTTCTGGAGTTATTTATCTAAAACAAGCCCCCATTAGTGATGTCACAATAAGGGACATTAGCATGGAGCGCCTCTCTCACTTGTTGACCCTGGAGGAGTAGCAGCTGGAAGCCCAGACTGTCCTCTCCTTCCACCTCCATCAGCTCCTCCTGTGGGACCCCAAGGCCAGCCTGGAGAGTAATCCTCCCAGCGAGTCCTGGGCCGGATTCCCTAGAGGATCCCCCCAGGTCCTTGTTCTTTGGGTCATAACCCAGAGCTCGTGATCATCATGAGGGCTGGTCGCCTGGCTTGGGTTCCTGTCCACATCCCAGCAGGCGCTGCTCCCGTCTGCCTGTTAACACTTTATTTGTTCTGACGGAGTCTTTGGAGCGATTATTAATTTGTCTTTGGTGAACGCGATGTTCTGAACTTCCTGTAGGACCATTCCGTCCCTGCCTCCATCTGCTTGGAAGCTGGATGATCAGAGGCGGAGTTTGGCTCATCGCCACCATCTCATTGGTCAGCAACAGCCTTGTGGTCGTGTCAGTCTTCCTTTCTCCACTGAGCTCAGCCACGCCCCCAAAGCTCCTGATTGGTCTGCTGGCTCTCGTGAACGGCCTGATGGGAGTGTGGAGTTGCTGGTTGGCGGCGGTGGATGCCTGGACCTTCGGGAGCTTCTGGAGGTTTGAGAACAGAACCGGAGACCTCCTGGAGGAAAGAACTTGATGAACTGTTTGGACTTTTGTCTTTTGCAGGTTTGGGCTGAAGTGGGACAGCAGCTTCCTGTGTCGTCTCAGCGGCTTCCTGTGTGTGTTTGCATCTCAGACTGGACTCTTCCTGCTGACGGCTGCAGCTCTGGAGCGGTGCCTGTGGTCCGGCGCCGCCGTGCGTAGCGACATGCCTGATGGGAGATCTGGTGAGGAAAGTCCAGCCAGCAGTAGAAACTGATTCATGTTGCAGCACTAAGATCCATGTTTCATTTCGGCAGGTTGTTCTTTTTCGCCGCCGGCTGTCCGT
Organism: Aphyosemion australe; assembly: GCA_006937985.1. NCBI lineage: Eukaryota > Metazoa > Chordata > Actinopteri > Cyprinodontiformes > Nothobranchiidae > Aphyosemion > Aphyosemion australe. Next base: position 33,141 of record SSNS01000489.1, read on the forward strand.
CTCTCCATCGGTGTCTGTTTCCTGCTCGGCGTCACCGTCTCACTGCCACCGGTGGTTACCGGGAACACCAGCACCTCCTTCTGTCTGCCGCTGCCCTCCTCCTCCTCCTCCCTGGCCTTCTCCGTCTCCCTGGTACTCTTTGACTCCTTGTGTTTCCTCATCATGACGCTTGCCTACATTCGCCTGTACTGCCGCTCCAACAAAGCTCCGCCCACCTCAGATGAGGAAGCAGCGCTGACTCGACACGTCGCCTGGCTGCTCTTCTCCGACTGCCTCCTCTACCTGCCTGTGGCCTTCCTCTCCTTCTTCTCCCTGCTGCGGCTCCCTGTCGCCGGGCCAGAGGTGGCGAAGGGAATCCTGCTGCTGGTGGCGCCGCTTCCCGCCTGCATCAACCCGCTGCTCTACCTGCTCTTCAACCCACTCGCCAGGGAGGAGCTGGCAGTGCTGACCAAACACACCTGCATGGGCGTGGCCACAAAGAGACGAGCAGCTGGAGAACAGCTGGATCTGACGTATGACGAAGATGCAGAAAAGCAGTCATGTGACTCCACTCAGGCGCTGGTGGTGGTCGGAGGAGTGCGAGAGGAAGAGGAGGGGGAGAGGGGAGGAAGAGGCAGCAGAAAGATGCCATCAGAAGCTTTTGATGCCCTTCAACACTAAACTGACACACCTGTAGCGTTTGGTGTTCTCACCTGACAGAAGCTTTGATGTTGTCCTCCAGCGTCATAAAACTGGAACCTGATTGGCTGTCGTGATTTTCCTGTTAGAATCCATTCAGACGGGTTCTGTGGGTCCACCAGAGACCTGCTGTTTAACCAAAGCTCAGACGTAACCTAGACACGTGTCCAGCGTCCCACACTCTGTGGTGGACAGAATACCAGCTGGTAGGAACCATCCAATCAGAATCAGAGACTCGCTGATTTCATTCGTCTGGATCTGGATTATTATTGGCTGTCTGAACAGTGACTAGTGATTACACCTGTGAGTGACTATTGTTCATTACAGGTGGAAACAAAGACCAAGTGAATTATTAAGACTGATCCCAGCTCAGCTAAAACTCCTGTCTAGTAATCAGAGGAGCTCCT
>SSNS01000489.1:39225-40411 GCA_006937985.1 Aphyosemion australe
TTTTCTACTTGTAAGCGTTTGTAAATTATGGGTGTTTGATGTTTCTGTGTGTAAAACTAGAGTTTGTGACATAAATAAATGAATCAGTGTTGTGAATCACAGCACCCTGTTGTGCTTTAGACTCTTTATTTGATCATTTTCCTCACTCACCTGTTAGCTTCCTGAACAGCCTCTGTTCAGAGAGGAGTTGAGTTTCTTCAGGATTGATGAGCTAACCACTAGTCTGACTCAGTGGCGTCTCTAGAGTTGGGGCCAGTGGGGCTGGTCCCCACCAGATGGCGCTGTAGAGCTCTACGGTCACTCAAACTAATGAGTGGAACAGCATGTTTTGTTTAATATTGTAAAGACATTGTCTGTTATGAACCTTTGTGTGTGTTTAAGTTTTACCACCATGCTGACAAGCTCAGTAGGTTAAATCCTCTCGGAGGCCGACCCCTCAGCGTTCATTTTGAGCAGCACCAGTCCGAGTCAGTCTGAGTTGCGCCCTTCGAAATATACCTTTAAATATCCGATAGATAAAAATCAACTTCAGCGGGTGACGGTAGCAGGGTGTTAAGTGCCCACCATGTAACCGGAAGGTTGCAGGTTCACTCCCTGTTCGGTCTGTTGCTGTCTTTGTGTCCTTGGGCAAGACTTTTCCCCCTGCTGCTGGTGGTTGGAGGGGCCGGTGGCCTCTGTCAGCGTGTCCCAGGACATCTGTGAGCATATGTGAGCATCTAAACACTAATGATCTGTTTGAGGAATTTCAGTCAGGTTTTAGAGAGCATCACAGCACTGAAACCGCATTAGTGAAAGTTACAAATGATATTCTCACGGCCTCAGATAAGAATCTTGTGTCTGTTCTGGTCTTGTTGGACCTCAGTGCTGCTTTTGACACAGTCGATCACAATATTCTCTTAGAAAGGCTTGAACATGTTGTAGGGATCAAAGGAACAGCGCTAGGCTGGTTTAAATCTTATTTATCTGACACATTTCAGTTGTTCATGTACATGAGAAATCTTCTTCATTCTCTAGAGTTACTTGTGGAGTACCACAGGGTTCAGTACTTGGACCAATTCTTTTCACTATATATATGCTTCCAATTGGTAAAATCATTAGACAACATGGGATAAACTTCCACTGTTATGCTGATGATACTCAGTTATATTTATCCATAAACCCTGATGAACCTAATCAGTTAGGTAGA
>SSNS01000489.1:41346-65190 GCA_006937985.1 Aphyosemion australe
TGTGTGTGTGTGTGTGTGTGCGTGTATGTTTGTTTGGTGTGTGTGTGTGTTTGTTTGGTGTGTGTGTGTGTATGTTTGTTTGGTGTGTGTGTGTGTGTGTGTGTGTGTGTGTGTGTGTGTTTGTGTGGTGTGTGTGTGTGTGTGTGTGTGTGTGTGTGTGTGTGTGGTGTGGGGGTGTGTGTGTGTGTGTGTGTGTGTGTGTGTGTGTGTGTGTGTGGGTGCGGGGTGTGCCTGTGCCTGCTCTGTCTTCTCAACCCCCAGTGAGCCGTAGCGGATGGCTGCTCATACTGAGCCAGGATCCTCTGGAGGTTTCTTCCTGTTAAAAGGGAGTTTTCCTTCCCACTGTCGCTAAATGCTTGCTTAGTATGAGGATTGTACCAACACAATGACACTAGTCAGTGTCTTGATGCAATCTGCTGGGTCCCTTATATAGGAAACTTTTTTATTGATTGGCTTATGAACTGAACTGTATTGAAATGTTTACTTTGTGAAGTGCCTTGAGACGACTCTTGTCGTGATCTGGCGCTATAGAAATAAACTGAATTGAATTGAATTGAATCTGTGGCTACGATGTAGCTCATCACCACCAGTGTGTGAATGGCTGTTGTGTTGTAAAGTGCCTTGGGGGGTTCTGTGGCTCTAACAGACACTATATAAATATGTTTTGTCCTGAGGAGCTTTAAGTCCAACAGTTGTGACTAAAGCCTGAAGATCCAGACTCCTCCTCTGCGTTTCAGAATCAGCTGATGTGGAACGATGAGTCTGCCGTCGACCTCAGAGACGATCTGCTCATAGCAGCAGAGGATCGACGCGCAACTGTTTACGTTTAAAGCATTTTAGTCAGAATGAGTCACAGCAGCGTGGTTTTATTCAGACTCACTGATGGAGGATGAGTCATGATGTTTGGTTTTGAACTCTGAGGATGTTCAGGTGATGAGGAGCTAAATCATGTTTCTGATCCCTGATTAATAATTCTGAATCAGTAACTCACATCCTGTCTAACAGAAGAATGAAGACATAAACAGGTGTGTTCAGGTGCAGTGTCAGAAGACTTCCTGGTCCTCAGCTCAATCTGTTTAGATGTTTCTCTGCTCCAACAAACCGGAACCTTGTGTTAATAACTGACTGATTCAGACCAGGTGTGCTGGAGCCTCTACTACCTGCAGGATGGTGGACCTGAGGACCTGGACTGGGCGTTTGCAGAGGGATGTTGTCCTTTGATCTTTGTGTTCAGGTGAGGAACCTGTGTCAGGTGTTTCTGGGCTCATCTTCCAGCTCCACCTCAGTGTTTCTGAAGCTTTGAGTCTCTGACTGACTCACATGAGGTGAGTCACTCTGGATCATTTCTAAAACAATCACACAATTATCCAGAACAAACGAGGCTGACTCATGGAGGAGGTGCGTTCGCTGACCCTGAACCGTCTGGATCATGGTTCCATCGTGTGTGGAGGTCTAATTTCACACAAGCTGGATCGGTTCTGGATGTTTCCTGCATGGTGTTTTACGTTATTTTTATTTCTGCCTGATTGAAACCAGAAAATTCATCAAACAAAATCACTTTTATCATGTGGCAGAGGAGTGCCCGCCCCCTTTGAGCCTCGCCCAGTCTGTCACAGCCATTGTGCCGTTGGGCAAGAGACTTCACCCTCCTTACCTGCAGGTGGTCAGAGGGACCGGTGGCGCCTGTGCTTCTGTCTGTGCGCCCCAGGGCAGCTGTGGCTACAATGTAGCTCATCACCACCAGTGAATGAATTAATGTTGTACAGCTCCTTTGTAAAGCACCTTGTAGGGTTCCAGAACCCCCCAAGGTGCTTTACAAATACAAACCATTTACCAGTTGGATCCAGAACTCATTTCTGTCATGAACAGATGAAGAGGTGGAGCTCCACCGCCACCTTGTGGGCAAGCAAAGCAGAACAGAATAATTTCACACAAAACTGAAAAAAAAATCCAAGTTTCTGAAAACTTCAGATGGAAACATGAGTTCAGATTCCTGAACAGCAGATTAAAGATTCTGTTTGTTTTTATCGTATTTCAGTCAGACGTTTCTGTTTCGTTTTGCAGCAAAAAGAGAATTTAGGATTTCTGAGTTTAGCAAAATGTCTCCAGGAATAAAAAACTGTTGCAAAACCACAACCAGGTTCTGCAGCGCCTCCTGCTGGTGAGGAAACACAGGCAGCAGCTCCAGGTGTGTGAGGTCCTCTCACTGGTTTCTGTCGACCTCAGGCAGCTAAATGAAACCAGCTAGCCTTCAGACGCGTTGATCAGGTGTGACTACTCCTCTTCACATCCTTCATCTGTCAGACATCTGCTTTAAACCCTCAATTCAATTCATTTTTTTTCTATAGCGCCAAATCACGACGAGAGTCGTCTCAAGGCTCTTCACAAAGTAAACATTCCAGTAGAGTTCAGTTCATTAAGCCAATCAGTAAAAAAGTTTCCTATATAAGGAACCCAGCAGATTGCATCAAGACACTGACTGTGTGTTGATACAATCCTCATACTAAGCAAGCATTTAGCGACAGTGGGAAGGAAAACTCCCTTTTAACAGGAAGAAACCTCCAGAGGATCCTGGCTCAGTATGAGCAGCCATCCGCTACGACTCACTGGGGGTTGAGAAGACAGAGCAGATACACACGCACACCCCACACCCACACCCACACACACACACACACACACACACACACACACACACACACACACACACACACACACAAAACATATGTACCAACGTGGATCTCTCCTAGTGTTCTTTATGTCATTTTATTTTATTTATTGTTATTTGAGTTTCTTGTGGTCGTTTGAGGACCGCAGCAGCACCTCCTCCAGTGGGTGGCGCTCTTTACGGGTCAGGGTTGGGACCAGACGTCTTCAAATAAACACCAAAACAAACCAAGCAGCTGGGTTTTGGAGCTGAAGTCTGACACAAACAGTAAAAGTGGCTTTAAGAGAATTATGACTAAACCGTTGTGTTTGTTTTTCGCCTGCAGCTCTGATGTCACACAGACTGAGACGTGTTTGTTCCAGGAAGATGGCAGCTGGTTTATTGCTGCACAGCTGCACCAGGTAAGTGAACACCTTTTACCTTTTCTTTTCATAGCTCAAAGTCCAACTGGGACTCCGAGAGGATCCGCACGCTCACCAGAGGAGGGATACCTGGACAGAAGGACGTGGCTCTGTCCACTGGAGACGAAGGGATTACTGGATGTGTTTGGATAAACCCTTAAACCTGGATCTGGTCTCACATGGATTATACCTGAGCCGGTGGATAAAGACGGATTCCTGCTGTGTGACTGAGAGGCGGCCATCTTTGAGTAGAAACACAGGTGTGTTTGAGCAAACATGTCGACCTGACCTGAGCTGGAAGGTTTTATGACCTCAGAGGATTATGAGCTCCGGTAGCAGCTTTAAGACGTTCCTCGTGAAAATCATCATAGATCACTTTGGTTCGACGCCTGATTCACTCAGAGTATTTGTCAGATTAATGGTCTTTGAAGGCTGCGTCACATCCAGAATGTTTGGGGGTGGGGGGGTGGGTTAGAGCTTCAACAGAGACGCTCTGTTTTATTTACATGTTTTATTCGTTTAGAGTTATGACAGAAATCCAGGCAGTAAAACTTATCTTTAGTTTTAAACACAGGGGCGCAGCCACCTACCTTTAGAGGGGTATGCAGACACAGAACAGCCCCCCCAGCCAGATTATTTATTTAGAAGCCAGTTTTATACCCACCACAAGGCGTACACCAGAAGATCTAGGTTCACCAGAAAGGGTCGGGGGTGAAAAAGATGAAAAAAAAACTTGTATAGTTTTCCCTTAAAGATGAAATAAAATAATTCATATTAAATCTTTATTCAAGGGTCAGACGTGTGTGAGCACTGATATTTGATACTACAGACATTCTGATGTGGTAGAGACTTGTTGGAGCTGTCCTTTAACTCATGTGCTCATGTTTGTGAAATCTGGGTTGTGACGGAGCCGTTTCCTTCTAAAGGGAAGAGAGATGATGGTGTAAGTTCAACACGTTTTATTTTACTTTTTGAAACTCCAGGTCTGAACATGAGTCCCACTCTGGCTCTGATGCTAATAACTTGTAGTCTGGTCCAATCACACGAGAGGCATCAGTCTGTCAGCTGATTCATGGACTCATCAAATGAAGACGTTTTTACTGGAGGAACACATTTCCTGCTCACTTCCTGATGGCGTTCCAGCTGTCCTCACAGAGGGGAGCTCTTTAATCTGTCCCACTGACCAGCAGGCCTGCAGAGTTCACCTCATAAAGGCCAGCTGTAGCTGCCTCCTGGGGTCACTTTTAGGTCTCTGTAGAACCAAAACAAGTCCAGACTTTTCCCAGTGCAGGTCGGACTCCTCCAGGCTGCTCCTGCTCTCTGATCCTGTTGTGGTCTTCAAGGTGTGGGCCTGGAGAGGAGGTCTGGTTTGGGAACGTCAGGATCTTGTTTCTGCTTTTTGTAAACAAAGTAGTTTTGTTGGTGTCTTCAGGCCATGACCTCCAGAATGACCCAGGATGGTTCACAGTGGTGCTGAGAGTCAAGTCTGCTTGTAGAGGAGTTCTCGTATCTCTGTGTCGTGTTGCTGAGGGAGGAGAGATGGACCGACGGATCAGAACTCTGTCTGCAGTTAGTTTTGGTGAAGAAGAAGCTGAGACGATAAGCTTCTCACCTGCCATGACCCGACCTGAAGCTGCTTACACATCTGGACCAGCATGGTCAGGGCTTGGCCGCGTCAGTTCGGGCGGTTTTTGTTCACACGGACTTCTCAGGAACTCGGAAATCCTCGAGCACGAGGGCGGCGCGAACGAAAGGCCCGTGGTGTCCTCCTTAGTAAGATCAACAAAGGCGCGCGTGAGCTGTGTTGCTTTTGAAGACTCTGAACCACATTATTTTTTCCATGCCTACGCAACGCCCCAGAGCCTGGATCTCCATCTCGGTTGTCATGGTTACCCCTGAAATGCCACCTATCAACAGGTTTATTTATATGCATAATAATCATAACGTTGTTTGCACTGTCCATATATGGCAGAAAGTGGGTGTGGTCCAGAAACACCTGAGCTCATCTCTGGGACAGGTGTGATTTATAACTGCTGCAGCCGTGTGTCAGCAGACATCTACAGGTCGGATAGTTTGTGTAAATGATTTGTTTGCTGAGCTTAAGGAGAGTTTTAGTTAGGATTCTACTCAAAATGAGACCTCTGGTGAGGAGCTCCGTCACCTGGAAGTAGAGCTGCTTCTCCTCAGGGACGGGTCAGTGGAGGAGGTTCTGATCAGGAACCTCCTGGAGAAGGCTTTCTGAGCAGATCTCTGTCTGACAGAAGAAATGACCTAGGGCCTCATTTATAAAACTTTGTGTAGGTGAGATGGTAAACGTGTCACCATCTCGCGGCTGAGCTGCCAGGTTTCCCGTCTCCAACATGTGATTACGCCAGGTTTAAGGTCTGCTCCAAGTTTCCACATTTTTCCGTCACGTTTTTCTCTCTAAATCACAAAGTTCACATGGAAAGTGGCTTACGCAGCTTCAGAAATGAGGACCCTGGTCTGGAAATGTGAGGCTGCTGAAAAGTGAAAATGACATGAAGCTTCAGTTCTAGATGAGTTCAAAGGTCATGAGCAGGAATCTGGTTCTGAATCTGGAATCCACTGAACATCCGTCTAGATCAGGTTAAAGAGACACCAGATACCTGCGTTCATCACAGAGTTTACACGTTAAACTTTTTTTTTCAATATCTGATTGGAAGTTTTAACCTTGAACTTTGGCGCCATAAAGCTGACCGCTATCTGAGGTAACAGCTGTGGAAGCCCTCATCTAAACATCCAACTTTCCATTAGTTCTGGACTAAAAGGACTGAGAACATATCAGAAAGGAAAGAGTTGTGTTTGGTTCACCTTTCCCCTGATTCTTTACTCCCAGATGGAACCACATTTACACACACAGTCAAAAATAAGGGTGCCACAGAGGACCATTTTACCCTCATGAGTCTGGACTCCAGCAGGGTGCATGCTGGACCTCAAACATCGGCCTGTTGAGGGCCTGAAGGGTCCATGTGTGTCTCCTAGTAGTAAAAGGTACAAATATGTATGGATTATGGTAAACAGAATAAAATCTCAGGTGTGTGAGCAGCGGTTACAGGTAAAGCTAGTGTGCATGTGTCACCCGTAGGTTCGTTCTGGATCCAAGGGCGGACAAGCACTCATAAACCCAGACAGGAGTTCAGACAAAAATAAGTAGGCAATTTATTTAAGAACAGTTAAAATTGTGCCCAAAAAGTCTCTAAGACCTTATTCTAAAAATTGTCCTCCAACGATCGTCAGCCAGGCCACCATCCAGTCAGTCAGTAGCTCCGCATCCCGGCAGCGCTCATTCCCTCCGGGTACCACACGCCACTCCCTGTTAGGGCCTCCGTCTAGTCTCGCTCCACACCTCTGCAGCTCCCTGGCACCGCTGCACCCCCGGGGGTGGGGTACGCCGCCCTCCTCGGCCCAAGGCCCTGCCCGGACGCAGGCACCAGCACCAGCCGCTTACCAGTGCTGAGGGAGGGCCACCCACGCTCCTCCGCACTCAGCCGCCTGCCCATCTCCCGGGACGTGCTCCCCGTGCCAATCTGCGCTCCGGGGGGGGGGGATTGGGCGCACGTGCACCCGTGGGGGCGCCGCCGTCCAGGGCGCACCTTCTCCTTTGCCGGTCGTCTACTCCGTCGCCTCTTTTGCTGTCCTCTCCTGTCTTCTCCCAGCTCCTTTTATTGAGCACAGTCAATTGTGTGGCACACCTGCTGGGTGTGGCACACCTGCTGGGTGTGGCACACCTGCTGGGTGTGGCACACCTGCTAGAGGACAGCTGATTGTCCCATCCCCTCCCCGTTCAGCCAGGCCAGTGTCTCTGGGGAGCTCCACAATGGGAAAAAACACACAACACATGCTAAAAACTACTAAAAACATGCACTTAATTAATTAAAGTTATAAAAGTCACGCATGCAAATGAAAACACAACTCCCACTGTGTGACACATGTTTACAGAAAAGTAAAAGAAAAATCTTAAAACAGAAAAATAAAAGACTGGGATTCGTGCTGAAAAACAACAGACTGTTGTGAAGAATGAAGGAAACAAACACCTTAAGGAGCAGTGATGTTCTGAAGGTGCAGGAAAGATCTACAGAGAAGAAAAGTTTTTCTACAGCACCGTTCAAGATAAAAATCACAAAAACCATTAAAATAAGAAACTAAATGAAAAAAGATCAAATCAAATTGAAGCTAAAAAGGTCAGACAGCTAGCAGCGCCCTGACGTTAAAGACGTTTCATAAACTTATTATTTTAGTTTTTTCTGTTCAGCCACTTTGCTGTGAAGCACGTTGAGGTTTTTACCTGGAAAGGTGCTTTAAAATTAAAGTTTACTTACTGATGTAGCTCATAGCTGGGGGTGGGGGCACCTCCTGCACTGGTAGTGGACATCCTAGGTCTTAATGAGTCCCAACAAACCACACCATCAAAGGTGGCTGATGCCACCACTGAGTCAGAGAAGGTCTTTAGGAGGACCCCTGCAGTCTGCTCAGCAGGTAGAGTCTGCTCCTGTGGAAATCCACCACCAGCTCCTTGGTTCTTCTGGGTTAATTAGGAGACACCAGTCCATAACATCCCATGTCTCCTGTCCCGGCCTCACCTTTGATCTGGTCGAGACCAGAGAACTTCTGTAGATGGCATCTTGGGGAGTTGATGGGGAGGGTGAAGATAAACGGTGCTGCAGCTCAGCTTCTCACACACCTGAGATGTTGAGTCAGGAGCCCGTTTGTGTTTGAGGAGGAAAGAAAATCAGATTCTATCCCAGAAGTTTTTACTGAAAGAATCTTTAATCAAAAGTTGGGTTCAAATCCCTGTCAGGGTAACGTTTCTGAGGGAAACACATTAATCGTGTATGTTGGGCCAGATGGTGGAGAACCAGCATGTTCTAGTAAGAAACCGAGGAGTGGACAAACCTCTGAGACTCTGGTTTTTAGGAGATAAAGGAGGGTCCAGGGCTGCATCCAGAGACAAGACGGAGCTCTAAAACCACAAGAATACCAACAGGTACCCATAGCTGAGCGTAGGAAATACCTTAGAAGATGCCACCTCAGTAAATGTTCCACCTGAAGGTACTATAGGGACCTTAGTTGTGTAATGGTTACTTCTGGGTTACACCCATGGAGAATGTCGTGTCCTCTTGGAGGAGATCTGGGACCTCCACTGGTCGTACTGAGATTTCATTCTTCTGTCATCTGAATCCATGAATGACACCAGCAGCAGAGTCGGGCTGCTGACATCTACCTGTTGTATTCATGCTCCTGATTAGAGCTGAGGAAATGATCTAATAATCGATGCATCGTAGAAGAAGCACGCCATAATCGATTATAGAGGAATGCTATTTAGTTTTTTAACCGCGGCGCTCAGAGTGGGACGTGTCCTCCACATTTAGGAAATATTAAAAGTCTGTGTTTATGTGGCGTTGCAGGGCTGAGCTCTGGCGCTCCAACCTGAGACCGAACCGAGTGAGCCTGACGGGTTGAGTCGCGCTCGGACACCAGAGAGAGAGATGGACCGAGTCTGCCTCGTGACTAGAGGACGCACCTCTAGACACTCCTTATTATTCCTCCTTGGTGTTTAAGAAGCACTTTAATAAACTCTGGTTCAGTCGAGCTCAGACCGAGCTGTGATGTCAGGAGAGCTGGTGTTAGGGCGGGGGGGTGGGGGGGTGAGTGACAGCAGGATCTAATCAGCTGTCTCTTTTATTCAGGGACACGGAGACGTTTACAGGAGAGAGTGAGCTCCTCTGATCAGTCACAGAGAAAGAAATACGACATTGTGCTGCTGTTCCACCCTGTAGAAGTTCAACTTTATTCTTTTGTTTCATGATGATGAACTGGGAGGAAGCTTTGGTTCATTTTAAGTTACAGGAGAAGGTTTTCTAGTTTTCCTGCTGCCTCCACAGACACAACGGTCATGGGTTAAGACGAGGAAACGGATGTTTTTACTTTGTTAAATCTTCTTAAATGTTTCTAATGTTTTGCACTTTTGCATCGTCCTGAGGACTGTTGTGGCTGAAGAGCTTAGTGTTGTGTCTGACATGCTTTTGATTAAAAGCAAAGCAAATATCTGACATCTTCCATTTATCAATGAAAACAAATCCACATGAAATCATCGTGATGCATCGAGATATCAGATCCAAGACACAATAATCGTAATTGAATTGAATGGTGAGGCTAGTGAAGATTCTCATCTCTATTCCTGATGTGTTCTGTATCTCCAGCTGGAACCCTCTGAGTCCTCCACGCCCACCTGTTGCAGCGCCCCCCAGTGGGCGGCATGGACCCTAGAGCCAACAGGCCGCCGCTCCAGGTCCTCGGAGAGAACGAGGCGTTGCAGCAGTTCTTCAGTGGTGAGAAGAATCTTCACTTCCTGTCTCAGAGAACCTGAAGGTCTATTTTCATATCAGTGAGGCTGTTTCAGGAGAGGAGGATCTAGAGTAGCCTGGCAAGCCATCCTATATATGTGAATATATAGTCTGGCCACGAACCTCTCAGTCGTGAGGCGGGATCTACGGTTGTCTTTCAAAATGTCAGCACGCAATTGGATAGCGCTAGGACCAATCAGAGTAACGAACAACGTGACGTAATCACAGCGACGGAAAAGCGGGAGGCTTTAATGGCGTCTAACATCAATGATTTCTGTCGTTTTTGTATAAAAACATGTGAATATCAGGTGTACTGGGACATTGCACTACTTTGTTTGATAAAAATAAGAAGCCGCTAAGTATATCAGACAGACTTACGCACGTTGGAGTCTAAATAATCCAATGTTGATGACAAAGCCGTTTCAAACCAACGTGGTTCCTACGCCGCCATGTTGTTTGGGTTCGCGGCCGCAGCGCTGATGTCATCGGCTACTCCCACTCTGTGATTGGCCCACAATATAGAGCGCTGTGATTGGCCCAACCAAAACTATAGCAAGCTGTGATTGGACAGCCACAGCAGTGGATCAGGCTGCGAGGGTTCCAATGAAGCGTGCCTAGACCAGACTCTGCAAAGCAAGAATTTGGTCTAGTTCACTAGGCTAGATCTAGAGGGCTTTCAGCGACTAAAGTGGCCCTCAAAGTTTCAGAGTTTTGTCTCTTCGTGGTTCTTTCAGGTTTTCTGGATGTGTGCCAGACGTTTGGGACCCTTATAAGGTTCTGTTTGTCTGAAACAAAGAGGAGGTCCCAGAGGTTCATAGTGAATGAACTGGTCTAAAACCTTTATCTGGAGGTTTTTAAAAGCCTAATGAGGTCTGTGATGATGAAAGAATCTGTTAAAGGGTCTAATCCCAACGGCTAAATGAAGCTCAGGAGAAGTTCATCAGGAGTTTCTGGTCCACTGGTTCTGTTGGGGATCCTGATGATGACTGACTGACTCGGTTTAAGTGATCTCAAACAAAAATGTAGAATGACTTATGTGCAGAGCACCCTATAGGCCCCACCCACTTACCTAGTAGGCCTTTCTCTACTGGGTCAGTCCTCTATCACTCTAAAAAGGAAATGTTATGTCAACTGGTTCCACTAAACATAGTTGCTTAAATCTAAAGAGTAATATTCATTTACTTGAACATAACAATGTACATTACTCTTTACATTTAAGCAGCTAGATTTAGTGGAACGTTGACATAACTTGGTTAAATAAATTCAACATTTCATTTCTTAGAGTGTACGCGCAGGACCAGCTGCAGCCAAACCCTTTTCTGTGTAAAGATGTTAAATCAGATGTTTTGGGTCAGCTCTGATTGTCAATAAACAAACTGTTCTGACCTGATAACACAACGTCCTCATGGTCTGACCGAAGGCTGAGGAAACACTAATGATCTAACAAACTTCTGCTGTCAGTCCTTCTGTGTGCAGAAGATCAGTGGCCTCTGGAAGCTCCTGGTGTCTCCTGGATGAAACAAGTAGCTGAGATGGTTTTGAGGAGCTTGAAAAGGTCTAAGAGGTCCTGAAAAGAGTCCAGCTGATTTAGAAGGAGTTGCATCACATTTTGAATGAAATGAAGTGATTTAGTTTTGGAGGAAGATGTATGATAAAAGAATGTGAAACATGCTGTGAAGACACAAATGGGTCTTAACCTGTTAAAGGTACCGGCCAGACTGCATGAAAATGGTAGAAATTCAGTGTAACTACCATCTAGATAAAGATGAACTGGGCTCAGTTTTCATTTTGCTAAGCACCATCATCGTTGTGTGCTGTAATGCTAACGCTAAACTGGAGCTGCGTATTGTTTACAGTAGCTTCCTGAGGGAAGATCTAGTATTACCTAGGCAGCTAGGCAGCGCTCAGACCAGAAACGACCTTTTTGTTTTCAGCGCTCTTTAAAAAATCCGATTTTCTTAAAATCCAGCCGTGGAAATCCAAACCTTATTTTCAGTTGAGGTTTTAATACTTTTAGTCATTCAAAGGAAATGAGCCTCTGGCCACGCCCCCCATACCAGGGCAGAGAGCGTCCTGTTTCCTGACTCGTGCTAGGTTAACCCATAGACATTATGTATGGGTTAAATCAGCCCGAGGGCCTGGGCGGGTTCATGAGTGTGCCCAGGTAGAGCTGATCTCACTAACCTACCAGAGGGTCAACAGGTGACTGTGCTTGTATGTTTGAACTGATCTTAAGTGGATTGAATTACTACACATTTGGATAAATCAGAGGTCATCAACCTGTGGCTCTGGGGCAACATATGGCTCTCCACTCCTCTGTAGTGGTTCTTTTTAACTCGACTAAAAACAACATGACTCTGATTGTTTCCATGGAAACGGAAAACAGGAAACGGGAGATTTAGCAGAGTTTCGTTTCGATTCTAACACAAGGGATTTAAGTGTGTGTGTGTGTGTGTGTGTGTGTGTGTGTGTGTGTGTGTGTGTGTGTGTGTGTGTGCAGGTCAGGATGTTGGAGGTGTGTTGGACAGTTCTGTTGCCGTGGATACGAGCGTCTTGGAGCAGTACTTGTGTAACGATATGGACCCCAGCAGCTTGTAAGCCCCAAACATTTTTCTCATTAACGTAATTTTGTTCTTATTGTTATTTTTGTTATTGTTAATATGTTATAATATTAATAATATATATTATAATATGACCGAAAGAACGAGATCGCGGATACAAGCGGCCGAAATGACTTTTCTCCGCAGGGTGGCTGGACTCTCCCTTAGAGATAGGGTGAGAAGCTCGGTCATCCGGGAGGGGCTCGGAGTAGACCCGCTGCTCCTCCACATCGAGAGAAGCCAGTTGAGGTGGCTCGGGCATCTGGTTAGGATGCCTCCTGGATGCCTCCCTGGTGAGGTTTTACGGGCACGTCCAACCGGGACGAGACCCAAAGGAAGACCCAGGACACGCTGGAGAGATTATGTCTCTCGGCTGGCCAGGGAACGCCTTGGGATTCCCCCGGAGGAGCTGGCCCAAGTGGCTGGGGAGAGGGAGGTCTGGGCTTCCCTCCTTAAGCTGCTGCCCCCGCGACCCGACTCTGGGAAGAAGAGAGAATGGAAGGAAGTTTTAGTCCAACACTTTTATCTGGTAACTGGGAGCCCAAACTAACTTTTACTAAACAGCAGAGTTTATAAAATGTGACTAAATCCATCAAACATGGTGGCAGACAGGGAGACTCAGATACTGTAGGGTTAGGGTTAACTTGACCCTGACCTTAACCCTAACTAGAAAACAATCCACCCATCAGACACCCACCCCTCCCTGTTGATGACATCATGGTTACTATTTTAAAACCAGCAACTGCAGCAGTAATGAAACTGTTTAAACGTGGAGAACCTTGGATGTCGTCTCTGAACAGGCTGTTATGTAAGATCCATAAATGTGCCGCTGACCCAGATGGTTATCAGATAAATGACCCACGCATCACGCCCTGCAGGAACAAAACTCACGTCTAGTCTTTCAGATTAACAGCTGCTGTTTGTGAGTTGCTTTGTTTTATTTTCCCAGCATGCTTCCTGAGTCTCCTCCTGATTCAAGCTCAGAGGCCTGTTCCCCTCCACAGATACCAGGTACCACCGACCCAGACCCGTCCACAGAACCATGCGGTAACGTTCTCTCATTCTGACTCCAGTTGGTAGGAAAACTGAAACCTGAGGAGAGAAAATAAAGAAAGTCAGTTTCTGAGTTTTCATGAATGATTAAACACCATTCACTGGTCATTTTATTATGTTCACCTGCCCAGGTTAACACAAGGATCCAATCAGCCAATCAGACAGCAGCATGTACAACAGGAAAGCACCAAGACGACGTTCAGACTGTATTTTCTCATTTTCAGATCTCAGGTACGAGCAGACCTGCTGGCCCACCCAGACGGAGGCGTTGCAGCCGGAAACCCGACCTGCCTCCTGTCACTTTAAGGATCGAAGCTCCATCCATTTGGGCCAATTGACTCAATCCTCATCCTGTAGTTTCAAATATGGAGGCTCCGCCCCCTCCGTCTCTGACTTAATGACCCAAGAACAGATCCACACTTTGGGCCTCACAAACACTTACATCAAGTCTGGGTCTCCACCTGTCCTACGCTACCCCCCTCATCAGGACAACCATGGCTCACCTGAGCCCTACTTGAACCCAGAAAACTGTTTACAAGGTTACACCCCGCCCACTCCGCCTCCATCCATTCCTCCCTCTAATACCTACGTTTCACCCCTTACTGGTCCCACCATGGTCCCAAGTCATCCCCCTCCAGCCTCATACCGTCTGCTTGGCTCCGCCCACACCTCCACCTCCACACTACACACCTGGTGAGTAAAAATTCCGTATTTTGAATCTTCTAACTTCATGAAGAAGACTTTAGAAAGCCAAACCTCACTGTGGGTGGGTTTAGCAGGAGGACGCAGCTCTGATCCATCTGAAGAAGTTTATTTTTCTGTTTGTTATTGTTTGTTAGAAAAAAGTTTCCAGGCACAGAGGCTTGAAGAAAACGACGCTTTCAAAGCCTTCAGGAACAAAGTGTTCCTCCTCCTTCCATCTTTGTTTTGTTCATTTAAGGACAAATAAGTTGGTTAGTGATGATCTAAGTGGAGTCGTACCTCATTAGGATCTGTTCTGAGCTCTGAAGCCATGGAGGAGGAGTTCAGAGCAGAGTCGAGGCTCCTCCCCATCAAAGGGAGCCAGTTGAGGTGGTCTGGGCGTCTGTTAAGGAGGCGTTCTTGACTCCTTCAGTGGGTGTCTTCCTTCAGACAGGAGGAGACCTTGGAGCAGACCCAGGACTTTCTGGAGAGACTATATCTCCAGACGGTTCTTGCCACCACCTTGGTGGCCCTCTGGAAGAGCGGCAGGAGGTATCTGGGAAGAAGTAGGTTTGAGGATCTCTGATTAAGCTCCTGCTTTAGGACCTGATCCTGGATAAGCTGCAGAAGATAGCTGAAGGGATACTTTCTGTTACTAATCTCATCGCAAACTATTATAAAAGAAATCAGAGTACTAAAAGTTACTACAGAGAATGTAATGTTTGCTCTCTGGTTCTGACTCCTTCCATCAGCTCCCAGGAGGGGAAGAAGAGGAGGAGATCTGAGTCTGAAGATCTGTTTGAGGCTCCTGGTGGTGAAGCTGATGGGACTCATAACGGCAGTGTGGGAAATACTGGACCAGGTCTAGGATCTTCCCAAATGCTGACATGGGAACAGTACAGACCAGAGCAGTGGAGCACTTTGTACGACCACCGCTACCAAACCCTGTGAGTCCAGGTCCAGCTAGGTCTGGGTTTTGGATGTGGTCCCTCCTGGACGAGTCTTTAAAAAGTGTATTGCTTTGTTTCAGGTCCCCTCCTGCTTACCATGTCGATACAGACAAAGGCTTTAACTACTCTCCATCCGACGAGGCCTTTGTTTGCCAGAAGAAGAACCACTTTCAGGTCACCGTTCACACCGGCATGGCTGCAGATCCACTTTTTGTCAAAACGCCAAATGGACCACAGGAAGTCGATTACTTCCAAATAAAAGTATTTGGGGTTAAGGTGCGTAACTTAAACTGCCCCCCGACACCCATTTGTTACAGAAATGTGAACATCTGCCTTTAAAGCAGTGGAACTGGTCATCATCTTTTCTAAGAATGGACCCTAAATCAGCATTTTGAACAAGAACAGAACTGGGCCCGATACGGAGCCTTGAGAAACTCCACATGTAACTGGTGCTGAAGCACGCTGATACAAACGGACTGAGAAAATATGATTTCATGTTAACATTTTGTATCACTTCTAACAAACTGTACAATTCTTGTAGCTTGAAACTCCGAGCCATCAGGTGACGATTGAGCAGTCTCAACCAGACCGCAGCAAGAAGCCCTTCCACCCTGTCAGGTACCAAAGCGTAGATGCTTTAAAATGTTTGGGTTTCACTTCTACACTGATGAGTCCATGTTTGAAATCATATGGTGTAAAAATAGGGTCATGAAATGAAATGGGAGGTGTCCTGGATATCTTAGTTCCTCATCGCATAGCGGCCTATCAGGTGGTGGGTGGGCGTGGCCAGAAACTGCTCGTTTTCCTTAAATTGACAGAGCCTTGAAACGGTTCATTCTGGAAGGTACTGAAACTGTCCAGAACAGAGTTGGTGAGCTTGCTCTACGTGAGAGGACATGAACATGTTTTGTATCGACCCACTGTAACTGTTAAAACCTGTTTAAAACGTTTTAATAGTTATAATAGGTCCCTTTTAAAGTCTGTCGAGTTAAAATCAAACTTGTTTCTGTGAATTCCAGTTAAAGTTTCCATTTTAGTACAGTTTACTAAATTAAAGTTTCAAACCATAAAACTTAAACTGGTGTTTAAAAATCCTCCAGGGTCGTCCTGTCTGGTGGCAAAATAACCAAAGTGACACTGGGACGACTGCACTTCAGTGAGACGACGTCCAACAACATGAGGAAGAAAGGCAAACCCAACCCTGACCAGAGGTATGTGAGTGGATCCACGAGGAACGGGACAGCCCACTGAGCTACAGGCTAACGGTGTACCTGTGCAGGTATTTTCAGATGGTGGTTGGTCTTTACGCTGCCGTTGGAGAGGAAACTTTTCTTCTGACCGCTCTGGTGTCGGAGAGAATCATCGTCAGGGTAAAAACTGTTTCTTAACTTTAATGAAACGATCAGAGTCAGAGGTCACCAAAACAAACTGTTAGCATGTTCGTCCTGAAGGCGTCCAACCCGGGTCAGTTCGAGACAGACAGCGACACCTTGTGGCAGCGCGGGGCGGTACAGGAAACGATGGTCTGTCAAGGTCGAGTTGGAATCAACACCGACTCACCTGATGAAGCGTTGGTGGTTTGTGGTAACGCCAAGGTGATGGGGGCCATCATACAGCCATCCGACTGCCGCGCCAAGCAGAACATTCAGGAGGTTTGATCACTTTTACTGTTGCTTCAGTTTCATTTGGAGAAAATCTTCAGCTGTTTCAGTTTTTCTGAATCTGTCAGGTGGACTCGGAGGAACAGCTGAAGAGAATCACTCAGATGAGGATAGTCGAGTTCGATTACAAACCCGAGTTTGCCTCCAGCACGGGAATAGATCACACTCACCAGACAGGTGCTGCTGCTTTCACCTGTGCCTGATGGAGTTTCAGAAAACTTCCATGTCCACTAACGTGCTGTGATGTCATAGGAGTGATTGCACAGGAGGTCAAGGAGCTGCTGCCATCTGCAGTCAAGGAGGTTGGAGACGTCATCTGTTCAGATGGAGAGAAGATTCACAACTTCCTCATGGTGGACAAGGTAGTTAACCCGTCGAGCTTAAACGGATTTAAAAAGAGCTTGTAGGTCGGTGAGGTCAGTCTTAGTCCACATCTATGGCTGGTTAAGCAGAACATTTCATCTGAGTTGTACCTCCTGGCCTGCTTGTTCCTGGAGGCGTTTGGTACCACACGCTAAACGCCTTATGACCTCCACTGCAGGAACAGATCTTTATGGAGAACGTGGGGGCCGTGCAGCAGCTGTCCAAACTTACAGACAACATGGAGACCAGAATCCAGGAGCTGGAGGTGTGGAACCGCCGACTGGCCAAGCTGAAGAGCCTGACAGGAAGCCTCCGCTCCACTGGGTACCAGGGGCGTCGGACTGGGGGGGGGAAGGGTACCGTTTACTCAGGGCCCAATGCAGGGAGGGGGCCTGAGACAGCCTTGAATAAAAATGTTTTATTGTGGTTTTTTCCCCCCCGATTAACTTAATGTCTTAATAAACGTCCCTTTACCTGCACTGTAAATTCCAACAAGTTAAGTTTACTTGAAAATATTGAGGAAACCGATTACCTTGGGAAAAGTAAGTAAGCAAACTTAATTGTGGCAAGTATTGTGAAATTATTATATGTGAGTGAGCTGTACTTTTTTTGAAGTTGAGGCTACTTAATAAATCTCAGTATAGTTACATTCAAATCAAGTTGATACAACTTAAATACTTTGAGTCACAATAACTTAATATACTCAGCCAAGATAAGTGGGCGTTACTTGAAATTTGGTACAATTTAAACAATTATGAAAACACACATTTCTATAAGTCAGCTTGTTTTTAAGCAGACACTGAAAGATGGCAGCTAGCTCATGCTCCATGTGACTGCAGGCAGTCAGTGAGTGTTGAACTCATGGAAGCTGAGACCAGAGCCTTTAGTGTGAACCAGCACTTTATCACACACAGAGGAACGGCACAGTGGTCCCATTCCTGAGACCTTCCTTCTCACTTATGGTGCCAAAATGACAAAATAAATAACCCCACCTTTGCAACACTGAACAATGAAATATCTAAGAACAACACACAACTTAACATAACACAACCTCCCACACACAATAAACATGCATAAACACCCCAAAATAGAACAAAATAGCTAAGAAAATGACTACCCACAATGCACCTCACCCACTGCTGCTTCCACATGTGTTTAAGTAACATGAACTTAGTTTGTGTAAGTAGAAAGTGCTGATTGGACTTGAAAAACACAATTACAATAAAAAAGGATGTGAAACAGCTCAACTTACTCAGGATTAACAAGTAATTCTAACAATTTAGAAAATTTTAAGTAAAGTGAACTAGATATTTTTGAGTTGAATCAAAGTCTGCGTTTACAGTGTGGATAAAGAGGTTCAAAAACAGAATGTTGCCTTAAAGATAATAACAGAATTGTCTCTGAGGCATCTATCCCCCCTTAAAAATGTGCATCTACAGCAGGGGTGGGGAACCCTGGTCCTGGAGGGCCGCTATCCAGCAGGTTTTGTGGTTTATCTGCTCAAACACACTTGATTCAGTGCTTGAATCACCTGTGCAGCAACTCATCAAGCTCTGCAGAAGCCTGCTAATTGAAATCAGGTGTGTTGAAGCAGGGTTACAACCAAAACTTGCAGGATACCGGCCCTCCAGGACTAGGGTTCCCCACCCCTGATCTACAACTATGAGACATTGATATCTCTGACAGCCAGAGCTGGAGGCAGGAGGAAGTCATGTGTTTCTCCAAGAAAGGGAAACCTGGCTTCCAGAAAAGAAATGAAATGAAGGAGAAAAGGTTAGTTGAACAGAAGCAAGTATAGGATTTTCAAGAAGAGGTGAGCAGCAGCAGCAGAACCCAGTTTGAGCTGACATTAGCTCTCAGACTGAAAGCTGCATTCATGTTAAGTCCATCCATCCATCCATCCATCCATTTTCTCCTGCTTATCCGGAGTCGGGTCGCGGGGGCAGCAGCTTAAGGAGGGTAGCCCAGACCTCCCTCTCCCCAGCCACTTGGGCCAGCTCCTCCGGGGGAATCCCAAGGCGTTCCCAGGCCAGCCGAGAGACATAATCTCTCCAGCGTGTCCTGGGTCTTCCTTTGGGTCTCCTCCCGGAAAACCTCACCAGGGAGGCGTCCAGGAGGCATCCTAATCAGATGCCCGAGCCACCTCAACTGGCTCCTCTCGATGTGGAGGAGCAGCGGGTCTACTCCGAGCCCCTCCCGGATGGCCGAGCTTCTCACCCTATCTCTAAGGGAGAGTCCAGCCACCCTGCGAATAAAACTCATTTCGGCCGCTTGTATCCGCGATCTCGTTCTTTCGGTCACTACCCAAAGCTCGTGACCATAGGTGAGGGTAGGAACGTAGATCGACCGGTAAATTGAGAGCTTCGCCTTTCGACTCAGCTCTCTCTTCACCACGACAGACCGGTACAACGCCCCCATCACTGCAGACGCAGCACCAATCCGCCTGTCGATCTCACGCTCCACCCTTCCCTCACTCGTGAACAAGACCCCGAGATACTTAAACTCCTCCACTTGGGGCAGGACCTCGTCCCTGACCTGGAGAAGGCATTCTACCCTTTTCCGACTCAAGACCATGGTCTCGGATTTAGAGGAGCTGATTCTCATCCCAGCTGCTTCACACCCGGCTGTGAACTGCTCCAGCGAAAGCCCGAGATCACGTTCTGACGAAGCCAACAGGACCACATCATCTGCAAAAAGCAGAGACCTGATCCTTAGGCCACCAAAACGGATCCCCTCACCACCTTGGCTGCACCTAGAAATTCTGTCCATAAAAGTTATGAACAGAATCAGTGACAAAGGGCAGCCTTGGCGGAGTCCAACTCTCACCGGAAACGAGCCCGACTTACTGCCGGTCATGGTCATGTTAAGTGTTCAGTGTTCAACGCCTTTAGTTTCACCATCAAGATCAGTTATAAATTCATTAGTATTATTAGCCAATAAATTCGCGGACCTCGCAGTAAAAACAGGTTCTCTCTGTGTGGATATTTCAGCTCCTTCCCCCTCATGGATCAGGACAAACTTGGTATCGATGGATTCCTGGTAATCTCAGGAATGTGAAGCTGCCAGTGTCATCATGCTATACGAACACCTGAATGCACCAGAGCTCAAAAACTGTCTTGTTAATCCCAGATGAGCTACTTTAACTCTAGTAAGGTCAAGTTGCCCACAGTGGAGGTAACTGACTTTAGGCCATAAATGATGGCCCATAATGAAAGCTGGAAAAAGGCATAGTTTAATTATTACATGATCTCTTGTTGCAATGTATGGAGAGCCAAAAGTGACATAATTCAATAAATAGCTAAAGTATTAATTAATTTTATAAATGTATCATTAAATATTTTAAATATTTAATTACATGAACCATAAAAATATTTAATTCATTAAAATTAATTTATAGATATTTCATAATTTATTTCATTATTTCATGGTTTGTTCATCATGATTTTGTTTTATCTGTCAACCGTGCCCATCAAAATCAGTGAGCAAGGCTCAGGTTGATAATGAACATGGCAGCTTATATGTTAGAGGATTTTTATTGACTTGGTCAGAGATATTTTAAGCCTAACAAATAAAACAGTTGCTGACTCAGAATCAGTGGAAAAACAGTACAAGAGGAATTTCAGGAGGAATTTCCTCACTGATAGAGAGACTGACTACAGAATACCTGTAGAAGTACTCCTACATGTGCTTGGTCAACCTTTCATTATTGCAACAATATATATCAGTTTTAGCAAAGCTTAACATCATGAACCACACGGCCCTTTAGATGCAGCAGCAGCAGCAGCAGCAGCAGGGCCCTCATTCTCTCCAGATAGCACTGAGATTTCACTTTTATTATGCTGGCATATTTGCTCAATATCGAGGTTAAACTAAGATCACGTTTATTAACTTGTCTTATAGCATGACAAAAAATGTGCACGAGAGATATTAAACAAGTGAGCATGGGGGCCCACCTATGGCTTGTACCTAGGGCCCAGAATTTGGTGCTACGCCCCTGCTGGGTACTGATGGGTTTTAGTTAGGCTGGACCAGCTGCTGACCCGTTTGGGTCAGCCAGAAGTCCTTTTACCTGCAAAGGACAGAAATGTCCTGATGGACGCTGCGGATGAGTAAATCAGAATCTAAACTTTTGTCACCTGTTCTGACCAAAAAGCTTCTGTAAAAAAACTCTATTAAAAATAGAATCATGACGGCGGGACCGTCACCAAGTCCTGCTAAGATTCCTGTTTCCTCCAGCAGGAAGCCTCAGAGACACAGCAGCGTGTCGACAGCATCGAGCTCCGAGTCGAGGAGAAGTGTGAAGCTTCAGAAGGAGGGTGGGAGTCAGAGATGCAGCGACTGTCGGCAGAATAAACTCCTACAGGCCGGTGCCTTCATCCTGCTGCTCGCCATGGCCTTTTGGTGAGAACACTCATACCAGGTTCTGTGTCTGAGGAGTTAAACCCATGGAGACGCTCAGACGGATTCTGTTTGTGTGTCTGCAGCCTGATCTCGGTCTCAGCTCTTTACATCATTCACTTTAAGGCTGGAGACTCGGACGTCTCTCCAGGTGACAGGTAAACATCCGGGTCCAGTTGGTTAAAGCTTCACCGTCTGACTCTAAAAACGTTTCAGTTCTGGCTATGAAACAAATCTTGTTTTTTGGTTTTAGTAACGACGGTGTGGTTACTACACAGACGACGGTTGACACCAGCACAGGTAACCGGATCCTTTCATCATGTTTTCATTCACCTGTGTCCATGGGGCTCAGCACTGCCCCCTATCAGTGCAGCACAGTACTTCCTGACCAATCAGAACGACTGCCTGTCACACACATCACTGCCTCAACTCCCCCTTCAACCCTCGAACAGGAAACACGTCAGTTCAGTGATTTTTATCAGAAAAATGTTGAAATCATTCAGAAAATAAAATTATAGACCAGTCAGATGAACATATTCATTTTCAGTTATTGTGGGTATTTTATTTATCGTAATGACAGGTGAGGCAGGTGAGAGTTGAGACAGGTGAGAGTTGAGACAGGTGAGGCAGGTGAGATTTGAGGTAGGTGAGGCAGGTGAGAGTTGAGACAGGTGAGGCAGGTGAGGCAGCTGAGAGTTGAGACAGGTGAGGCAGGTGAGACAGGTGAGGCAGGTGAGAGTTGAGGCAGGTGAGACAGGTGAGGCAGGTGAGAGTTGAGACAGGTGAGGCAGGTGAGGCAGCTGAGAGTTGAGACAGGTGAGGCAGGTGAGAGAGGAGGAGTTGAGACAGGTGAGGCAGGTGAGAGTTGAGACATGTGAGGCAGGTGAGAGTTGAGACAGGTGAGGCAGGTGAGAGTTGAGACAGGTGAGGCAGGTGAGACAGGTGAGGCAGGTGAGAGTTGAGACAGGTGAGGCAGGTGAGGCCGCTGAGAGTTGAGACAGGTGAGGCAGGTGAGGCAGATGAGACAGGTGAGGCAGGTGAGAGTTGAGGGAGGTGAGACAGGTGAGGCAGGTGAGAGTTGAGGCAGGTGAGGCAGGTGAGAGTTGAGACAGGTGAGGCAGGTGAGAGTTGAGACAGGTGAGGCAGGTGAGACAGGTGAGGCAGGTGAGAGATGAGACAGGTGAGGCAGGTGAGGCAGGTGAGAGGTGAGACAGGTGAGGCAGGTGAGAGGTGAGGCAGGTGAGGCAGGTGAGAGTTGAGACAGGTGAGGCAGGTGAGAGTTGAGACAGGTGAGACAGGTGAGGCAGGTGAGAGTTGAGACAGGTGAGGCAGGTGAGGCAGCTGAGAGTTGAGACAGGTGAGGCAGCTGAGAGTTGAGACAGGTGAGGCAGGTGAGAGTTGAGACAGGTGAGGCAGGTGAGGCAGCTGAGAGTTGAGACAGGTGAGGCAGGTGAGAGTTGAGACAGGTGAGGCAGATGAGACAGGTGAGGCAGGTGAGAGTTGAGGCAGGTGAGACAGGTGAGGCAGGTGAGAGTTGAGGCAGGTGAGGCAGGTGAGAGTTGAGACAGGTGAGGCAGGTGAGGCAGGTGAGGGAGGTGAGAGGTGAGGCAGGTGAGACAGGTGAGGCAGGTGAGAGTTGAGACAGGTGAGGCAGGTGAGGCAGCTGAGAGTTGAGACAGGTGAGGCAGGTGAGGCAGATGAGACAGGTGAGGCAGGTGAGAGTTGAGGCAGATGAGACAGGTGAGGCAGGTGAGAGTTGAGACAGGTGAGGCATGTGAGGCAGCTGAGAGTTGAGACAGGTGAGGCAGCTGAGAGTTGAGACAGGTGAGACAGGTGAGGCAGCTGAGAGTTGAGACAGGTGAGACAGGTGAGGCAGCTGAGAGTTGAGACAGGTGAGGCAGGTGAGGCAGGTGAGAGTTGAGACAGGTGAGGCAGGTGAGGCAGCTGAGAGTTGAGACAGGTGAGGCAGCTGAGAGTTGAGACAGGTGAGGCAGGTGAGACAGGTGAGGCAGGTGAGAGTTGAGACATGTGAGGCAGGTGAGAGTTGAGACAGGTGAGACAGGTGAGGCAGCTGAGAGTTGAGACAGGTAAGTAAGTAAGTAAATTTTATTTGTATAGCACTTATCACAGAAAAAGAATCACAAAGTGCTTCACAAAGATCAACAAAACACAAGATAGTCATCATAAAATGATCTTAAAACAAAACAACAGAATATCATAAAATCATTAAA
Source organism: Aphyosemion australe (assembly GCA_006937985.1). NCBI lineage: Eukaryota > Metazoa > Chordata > Actinopteri > Cyprinodontiformes > Nothobranchiidae > Aphyosemion > Aphyosemion australe. Next base: position 64,715 of record SSNS01000489.1, read on the forward strand.
AATCAGAAAACAGAAAGTCATAAAATTATAAAAATGATAAAACAAATGAAAGATGATTATAAATACAAGTTAGAAAAAACGAATAAAACATAAAAGATTTAAGTAAAAGCAGTTTTAAACAAAAGGGTCTTCAGCTGCTTTCTAAAGGTGTCCAGACTGTCAGTAACACGTAGGGATAAAGGAAGTTCATTCCAAAGTCGGGGTGCAACAGCCTGGAAAGAGCGATCACCTCGACTTTTATATCTGGTCTTTGGAACTTCTAGAAGGTTCTGGTTGGTGGACCTGAGGGCTCGGGTTGGAGCATAAGGCTTTAACAGTTCAGTAACATAAGGAGGAGCTTGGCCATGTAGAGCCCTGTATGTTATAGTAAGGATCCTAAATTGAATTCTAAAGTTAATGGGTAACCAGTGCAGAGACATCAGAATAGGAGTGATGTGAGCTCTTCTGTTTGCTCCAGTTAGGAGCCTCGCTGCAGA
>SSNS01000489.1:65209-76529 GCA_006937985.1 Aphyosemion australe
GTCTAGAACAGTTCCAGAGATTCCCAACGAGTCATGAAGTCTGTTAATTAAGGTGCTGTGATCAACAGTGTCAAAAGCTGCAGAAAGATCCAACAATACTAAGACTGTAAATTCCCCGTTGTCTGCAGCCATCATGATGTCACTGGAAACTTTAAGCAAAGCTGTTTCTGTTGAATGATTTTTACGAAAACCAGATTGGAATTTATCAAAGTTGTTGTGAATTTCCAGAAAAGTAATCAGTTGATCGGCCACGACTTTTTCTAAGATTTTAGAGATAAAGGGCAATTTAGAAATGGGTCTGTAATTATTAGGCTGAGAGGAGTCCAAACTGGGTTTTTTCAGGATCGGTTCAACAACAGCATGTTTGAAAACAGAAGGTACAGAGCCAGATTGGAGAGATAAGTTAATAAAATCCACAATGCATGGGCCAATTTGGTCAAAGACCTTAAGAAGCAAAGTGGTTGGGAGAAAATCAACAGGGCAGGAAGTTGGATTCATGTTTTTCTGAATGAGACAGATGTCCTGGACATCTACAGGAGTAAAGAAGGACCATGATTGGGAGGGAGGTGGCTGGATGGGAGAATGGGAAGAGGATGGGGGTGGAAAACTTGCCCTGATATTTCTGATTTTATTCTCAAAGAATGCAAGAAAGTTGTTACAGTCAGACTTTGAGAATACAGGCATGTGAGGGGCGTGAGGTGAAACAATCTGGTTTATGGTGTCAGGTGAGACAGGTGAGGCAGGTGAGAGTTGAGACAGGTGAGACAGGTGAGGCAGATGAGACAGGTGAGGCAGGTGAGAGTTGAGACAGGTGAGGCAGGTGAGGCAGCTGAGAGTTGAGACAGGTGAGGCAGCTGAGAGTTGAGACATGTGAGGCAGGTGAGAGTTGAGACAGGTGAGGCAGGTGAGAGTTGAGACAGGTGAGGCAGGTGAGAGTTGAGGCAGGTGAGAGTTGAGACAGGTGAGGCAGGTGAGAGTTGAGACAGGTGAGGCAGGTGAGATTTGAGGCAGGTGAGGCAGGTGAGAGTTGAGACAGGTGAGGCAGGTGAGGCAGGTGAGAGTTGAGACAGGTGAGGCAGGTGAGGCAGCTGAGAGTTGAGACAGGTGAGGCAGCTGAGAGTTGAGACAGGTGAGGCAGGTGAGAGTTGAGACAGGTGAGGCAGATGAGACAGGTGAGGCAGGTGAGAGTTGAGGCAGGTGAGACAGGTGAGGCAGGTGAGAGTTGAGACAGGTGAGGCAGGTGAGGCAGCTGAGAGTTGAGACAGGTGAGGCAGGTGAGAGTTGAGACAGGTGAGGCAGGTGAGAGTTGAGGCAGGTGAGGCAGGTGAGAGTGAGACAGGTGAGGCAGGTGAGGCAGCTGAGAGTTGAGACAGGTGAGGCAGGTGAGGCAGCTGAGAGTTGAGACAGGTGAGGCAGGTGAGAGTTGAGACAGGTGAGGCAGGTGAGACAGGTGAGGCAGGTGAGAGTTGAGACATGTGAGGCAGGTGAGAGTTGAGACAGGTGAGACAGGTGAGGCAGGTGAGACAGGTGAGGCAGGTGAGAGTTGAGACAGGTGAGGCAGGTGAGAGTTGAGGCAGGTGAGGCAGGTGAGAGTTGAGACAGGTGAGGCAGGTGAGAGTTGAGACAGGTGATGCAGGTGAGAGTTGAGGCAGGTGAGGCAGGTGAGAGTTGAGACAGGTGAGGCAGGTGAGACAGGTGTACATGTTACTGTCCATTTGGGAGGGAACAGGAATTCCAAAGAAGAGTTTAATAGATGCTAGATGTTTGATCTGGAAGTCGTTTGGATTTTATAATAATAATACATTTTATTTTAAAAAGCGCCTTTCAAAACAACCAAGGTCACTTTACAAGATAAAACACGATAAAATACAACAAAATACTAAAACAAATCAGTCACAAAAACAATCAAATAAGTCACAAATCATAAGCAGTTTTGAAGAGATGAGTCTTGAGCTTGGATTTGAAAAGGATGAGGCAGTCAATGTTTCTGATGTGTGGTGGGAGTGTGTTCCAAAGACGGGGAGCAGAGCGACTGAAAGCTCTGTCCCCCATGGTAGTGAGGCGTGCAGAGGGAGTAAGAAGGTGGAGAGATGAAGAGGATCTGAGTGAGCGTGATGGGGTGGCCATATTAATGAGGTCGGTTAAGTAGGGAGGAGAAAGAATATGTATGGCTTTGAAGGTGTGGAGGAGAATCTTGAAGGTGGACCTAAGTTTAACTGGAAGCCAGTGGAGCTGCTGAAGAACTGGGGTGATGTGAAGAAAGGAAGGGGTTCCAGTGATGACACGGGCTGCTGAGTTCTGGACCAGTTGCAGCTTGTGAAGGAGTTTATTGGGGAGACCAAAAAGGAGTGAACTGCAATAGTCAAGACAGGAAGTGACAAGGCAATTAACAAGAATGGCTGCAGCATGAGGGGTCAGAGAGGAGCGAAGACGATTTATGGATCGAAGATGGAAGTGGGCTGACCGAATTGTTATTGATGTGTGCATGGAATGACAGTGAACTGTCGAGGATGACACCCAGACTCTTAACCTGCGGAGAGGGGTAGACCATGGCACTGTCAATGGTTAGGGAGAAACTGTCAGCTTTAGAGATGGTGGACTTTGTACCAATAAGAAGAATCTCGGTTTTATTGCCATTAAGTTTAAGAAAATTGGAGCTGAACCAGGATTTAATATCAGAGAGGCAGTGGGTCAGGGATGAGGGCGGGAGAATGGAGTTAGGCTTGCTGGAAATATAGAGCTGGGTGTCATCCGCGAAACAATGGAACTGGATGCCAAATTTACGGAAGATATTACCAAAAGGGAGAAGGTATATTATAAAGAGGAGAGGCCCCAGGACAGCGCCCTGGGGTACACCTGAAGTGACTGGGGAGGGTTGTGAAGAAAACGATTTTAACTGAATGAACTGAGTGCGGCCGGTAATAAAGACCTGGATTAAAGGTGTTTTCATCAGGATTAGCTCATTCAGACTGAGGCGAAGCCACCAGCTCAGAGGCTCCGTGGTGATTATGATGCGTGCTAACATGCTAATGCTGTGGAGCAGACAGAACAGCTGTCTGAGGTCCCTTTCTAAAGGTTCATCTTAAAGTTTGATATCTGCTTCATGGTGGTTCCTGCACCGCCGTCGGGGTCAGAGTGGGAGCCAGGTCTGAGGCCTGTCGTGTTTTAGTTCTTGTCTTTGAATCGAGCTGCCAGGCTGCACACCAACGGGCAGGACAGCAACACGTTTATAGTTTTAATCTGGAGGTAATCATCCAGCCAGCAGAAGAGAGGCTCTAGTTAAAGTAAATACTAATATTAAATATGTGTATCTCATATTGTGATGAAGCCCTGAGGTATCTGACATTAACGTATCCCTCAGTCATGTGACCTGCAGGATTCAGAAAATCCCTCAGAGGCTAAAACAAAACCATCTTCTCTGTTGTTTCAGACATCAAATAAATAATCAGTTGGTCTCGTGGTTTTCTCTAGAATCAGAATTAAACATTTACATTATTTTAGCTTTAAACCTATAAATGAAGTACTTATTGTTTTCACAAGGTAGATTTACAGATCCGGTGGGACTGACCGAAAGGTCAGCAGAACTAGAAAGATCATAAAGCACCAGATTACTGTCATAAAGAGTCAGATTAATCAGTAACTTTCCTCCTCTAGTCCCAGCCACCAGGCCCTCGGACTCCTGGCCGCCTGATGTGGAATTCTGTCACCTGCTGTACTGTGACCAGGTGTACTGCTGCCCCTCACCTGCAGGGGGCGGCACATACTACAACATCACTGCTACTAAAACAGTGAGGACAGGTAACAGCAACAGGTTGTTGGCATGACAACAAATACAAACCGACTTCAGAAAGGGGCGTCCAGCAGGACGTGTCGCCACGATGGAGTTTGATATTTTATGATTTTTGTTCTGCAGACAGACGAAAAGAAAAAATGAAACGCTACCTGAAAAGTGCCAGAGACTGTGAGTGCTCACTTTCCCTGACCTCATCAGAAATCATTTAAAAAGGCAGAAAACACATCTTTAAAGGTGTTTTTAACGCTTAAGCTGAAAAACGTTTAAATTTAAGTAAATCAGGAGTTTCCTTCTAAGCTGTGATGGAGAATCTTATGTTACCAGATTTTAATGAACGTGTTTTCCTGTTTCTCAGGGAAAAACACCACCATTCATACGTTCACGATTAAAGAGAATCAGCAGGTGATCGACTCCAAATACTGCGTTAGGGATGAGTGTGGGTAAGTGGAGAAACGCCAACTAGCATCATATGTGCAGGTGTAAAGCTTTGACCAGGGGGGCTGGGGGGTGGACATTTACAGATGAACAAGAAGCTCATTTCTGATTTAGAACAGATAAAAATCAAATATTCTTAAAGGAAAAAAAGGCTGAAGCCAATATACATGAAGATGTTGCATGTTGTTTCCTCAGGCCTGGTAGATTCATCTTCAGAGTACCTATCAGCCAGTATGTTCCCCTCAACATGAGAGTGACTCTGCTCATGAAGTAAGATCCAACACACACACACACACACACACACGCACACACACACACACACACACACACACACACACACACACACACACACACTCTTACCAGCTAATTAGCACTGATGTTACAATTTTTTCATGACTACTGAAATCAGCATTAGCTGCCTAGCTTAGTGGTACTGGTCCCCTTACCTGTTAAACCTTTACCTAGTCTTTAGCTCATACCTGTCCTGCTTTGGCCGTATTTTACCTCCCGGTCTTTCCCACATACAAGTTGGTAAAACAGCTGTTTTAGAATGTGGATTAATAGTAAATGAAGTAAATATAATTAGTTAAAATGTTGTTTCAGCTCCACAGAGCTGTTGGTGGTTCATCTGTGTCGTTCAGATGAATCCAGGCCTTGTTCTTCTCTGCTGGATGCAAATACGGTCACTGGAAAGAGGTATCCCTCAAATACACAGGTAAGTATCAGCAGCCGAGCAGGTACTAATAGTTACTACTTACCTGCAGAAATAAGGCCAATCTAAAGAATAAATTATGCTTTATTATTTTAAAGTATCCTCACAATTCAAATCATTTTAATTAATCCTAGACCCTTCAGAACAAGAAGATCACAGCCAAAATGATATTTTACAAATAAAACTGTTCAGCTGCAGCTTTTCTTTGTATTTTGCTTTTTCGAAAAATGAATGCATCTAAAGCATATCATATTTAGATTAAAGAATATAGATTTTCATACTGAAAAGAGAATGAAGATTGAAGAATGAGCTTTAAAACAGTTTTTACTCTGACATCAGCAGAGCTATGAGCTTTAGATTAAACCCTGATAGTTGAGATGGGAACTTAAAATTATATCAAAACTATTTAAGGTCATTTTAACTAAATATTTTATTATTTTTATAAATTTTCATTCTAGGTACCAACAGCATGTCCGTCTGTAAAAACTCTCTAAAAATAGAGAAATAATAATATGTGTGTAAATAATGATTCAGCCGTGCCATTTTTACAGACACAGCATTAGCTCCCATATGCTAACAGGTGTCCGTAATGCTAACGAGTCACCACATAGATGCATAAATCTGGTGTAAAAGACCATAGACATGAATACGTAGATGCCCTATTGGGCGCTGGAGAGCGTAACAGCGTCGCCGCCATATTGGATGGGTCTCCTCATTCTCCAAAGTCAACGCAGGGTGAGCAACTATACCCGTTTTTGCCCGATGTACTATTGAAAACAGATCACGTGGGATTACTATTGACTTTTCTAGCCTACCTGACGGGATTTTATATTTTAATTTATTTTGTTTAATTATGTTTGCATTTTAATTATCCTGCCATACCATGTGTCTGATTTTGTGAAAAAGCTTGATAAAATGTGTTTTTTAGCTGGCTAAGCACCTTCCTCAGTAGAAATGAATGCACTGGGGGCGAATGGAGACCCAACTAAGAGCGCCAGTCCACGAGGCGTCTATGTATATATGTCTGTGTAAAAGACCCGTTCACAGGTTAAACAGAACAAAAGGTAGAGCCAATCATCAGAGCCTGACTCACTCAGACAGGAAGTGATCAGGCTTAGAGCGTGTCACATCTAAAACGGTCCGGGTGGAAACTGATCACCTGATCTCTGCTTTGCCAGATTGTCAGCACGTTCTAAACACATTGCCTACACGTTCGTTAGCTAGAATATTCCTGCAGGTTGAATAAACGTAGGCGTTGTGTCTTCAGGGGGACCACGAGTGGCCGCTCCACGTGGCTCAGCTGTACGACAGCTCGTACCACTTCCGCTCTGCAGTGGCTGTAAGAACTCTTTCATTTATGGTTTTGAGAGGAAAGCACGTCTGGCTGGTTTGACCTGTGGCGTGTTTCTTCAGGGTCAAGCAGACTGCAGTACTGACCATCACTACGCGGGGGCGCTCTTCACAGACTACCACTTCAGTTTCTACAGACGCTGCCCATAAGCACTGACACCAGCCCCGCTAGAGGAGTGAAGCTCAACCCCATAGGTGCCTGCTACGAGGGGCCGCCGTTCCTCTGCTCTTGTGGTATTTTTTATACGCTGAATTTGTGTTTTTATTGTGAAACGAGGCTGTAACTCCATAAATGTCAGAGTTCAGAAAAACAAAACCGTGTTAAATCTTCTCAAGCTCCAAGAGTTCATTTGGTTTTTACAAACACCGCTCCTTCATTCTGTCTCTTCTTAGACGTGACGCATGATAATGTGTTAATATGAAAATATGATAATGTTGCACATTTCCTTTTCTAAGTCAGACACTTTAAAGCACCTTCTGACCTTCTTAAAGGGAACTTCATCCGGATCGTGACTCGGATGAATGGAAAACCAGATAATTGTGAACACTTCTGCTTTCTTACACGTTAGTTTAAACTTCCCAGTGAAGCGCCGTCGGGTTTTCCTTCTGTTCTTGTGAAACTTTGATAAACCGGTGCTGAGGGAAGTCTCCGGTTGGCCGTTTGAACTTTTCAACTATAAAGCTTTAGTTTTACGAGTTATGAAGTCGTAAAGTTTTAGTTTGTTTACTTATTATTGTAACTGTAATTATTGAAATGCTAAAAATGAATAAATGTATTTTCCAACAGACTTCAAACTGCTCTTCTGTAATTCAGTCTTGGTTCTGACAGAAGTTTTAGGTATTGTGAGATTGAAAAGTACGGTGGCCCAGAGGGTTCAACAGAATACAACAGCTACATGAAATAAAAACTAACATACGTATGTCTATATATTTATTTTTATATATTTATTAATAATTACACAGGAAAGATGAGTCAGTGAGTTAGAAAGTGAAGGTGCGACAGAAGAAAATCACCGTCTAAAGGTGTGAAGTGTTCGTCTGTCCAGTGACGTCAGCTCTCGGAGCTGAGAACTCTCAGGCTGATGACTAATTCAGGTGCAGGAGCTGCAGAACAAACACCAAACTAATTAGGTCTTGGAGAGAAACGGCTGCTGAGGAGAGGACGGAACCTGAATCATGAGGACAGAGACGGCCACGGTAAGTCTCCACAGTCACGTGACTGCAAATAGCTGCTTTCACACATTTCTGCTGTTTTCATTCACTGTAAAAAGGTTAATTATTCACACAAAGTGAGAAAAATCACTGTTTTAAAACCAAGATTCTGATTTCAGAAGTGGGGGGGACAGCAGTGGTGGTGGGGTCAAAGGTCCCCACCTTACACTCATCTTTGGAATTCTGGTCACTAGACCTCATTAACATAAACATGCTTGAAAAGGGAGACACGTGTTATTTAGAGGTGGTGAGTGAATTTTATAACTTGCATTGTGGAGAGCACTGATAGATTTGATTTTTAAATCTTCTGTTTTTACTTTCTCACTATGTCGCAACAGCAAACTAGTAGAAACACTTTTTAGGTGAATACCTGCTCCTCATTTTGCACCTTTTAACCTCCGTCTAGCTCTGAATGCACCTTCATCCCTGTCCGGTGGGCTTGTTAGCATCTAAAGACCTGAAGGAAACGCGTCTGAGCTGATTTGTGACATGAAACTGAAACGTTGCAACGTCACAAATGAGAGAAAGTTTGTTGTAACTGGAGCTCCGTTGGCTGTGGGTGGAGGGTGAATATATTTATGATCCGTTTGAACTAAAACATCCCAACAAAGGCACAAAAATCTCACCTGCAAGGACAACGGCTCTGACGTGGATCAGATCTTTGGCCCAATTCTTCTGGGTCCAGAAATATTTTATGAAGAAAAATCGTTCTGTTTAGATTTGTTAGCTAACAGAATATTTTCCTGGTTGTTCAGAACCAGAAACCCTGTGGGTTCATCTGATTAAACCAGTGAGGTAAATCACACCAAACAACCAGGTGTAACGTTCCTAACAGGTAACTAATCTCTACTGAGCTTAAAGAGAGTGTGTGTGTGTGTGGTGTCGTCTGACAGCTCAGGCACTGATGGGCAGGTGTGTCCTGTTGCCGTGGTAACCGTTGTCAGGTGAAACGGTCTCTCTCCTCTTCCAGTTTTCCACCAGTCCTCTGAGAACATGTCATTAACTGACACGTTATCCGCTGCTTGTGTGTTTTAGGGCAGGATGGGTGCTCGACATCTCTCCCAGATTCAGGAGGAGTCGCACAGCAGGGAGCACAGGTAACAGGACAGGTGATCTATGTAGGTCAGACTATCTGATCGAGATCTGCTTTGGACGGAGGGTTTACGGCTCCTAATGCATGTCGAGACTTGGCACTAAGACGTAAAATGAGTTCCAGGCTGTAGGACTGCATGATGGCGACGCGTAACTAGAAATAAATATAAAAGAAGTTTAATGAGAACCAAGTTTTAATAACAGACCGGAGTTGGAGTGTCGCTGCAGTAGAGACGTAAACTTAGTCGGGTCAGATGAATTTGATAAGTGTGTGTGTGTGTGTGAGAGAGAGAGAGAGAGAGAGAGAGAGAGACTCTCCAGTGAAGCTTGATCTTGGTGAAGGGTTACGTTACCCTGATCAGACGTATCTGAAAAATAATCTGAATGGAAACTTGTTAGAAAGGAAGTGTGTGTGTGTGTGCACAGGTGTGCATGTGTGTGTGTGTGCACACGTGTGTGTTTGTATGTGTGTGTGTGTGTGTGCTTGTGTGTGTGTGTCAAACGTGTCAGTCAGCACATGGATGCTGTTCGACAGGACAGCAACATGATGTGATGTGAACTCTCTCTCTCTCTCTGTCTGTCAGCACCTGTTACCTGCCTGTGATCGCCCAGCAGCAGCAGACAGGTGCAGCAGATAAACCAGGTGTGGCACCGAGACAGGAAGTAAAGCGTCGCTCTTATTCCATCTCTCTGCCTGTGTATGATGGGCAAAAACGCCAGGAAAAGAAAAGCACTCTTCTGGAAGAGGTGAGGGTTCATCAGACGATAAACTGATGTTTTTATTTCCTTACATCTGCATGTTTTAACATGGAGCCGTTACAGAAGAGACGAGGTTAGAATAAAAAGCTGAGCTTGTTTTGAACTCACAAATACTTAAAAGGGACATATGACTTTTTAAATGGAATAAAAGTTCTGTGGTCTGTAAAAAATCCCTCTCACACGAAGCATCTCAGCAGCTTTATTCTTGACATTTTCAGTACCTTCCAGCATGAGCCCTTTCAGGGTCCTGTCACTTTAAGAAAACAAGCTGCTGCTGGACACGCCCACCCACCCCCTGATAGGCTGGGCGTTTATCTCAATCAAGGTTCACATAGCTTATTTCTCTACCAATGGTGTTGTAGTTAAAGCACATCCAGATGATTTAAATCCAGAAATCGCTTAGGTGGTGTTCTCCGTGCACCCACAGATGCATTTAAATGCTAATTTAAAAGCGTGTAAATCTCAGCACCACGCTGGTTACAGGATTAACTCCTGATCTTGTTCAAGTTTAACTGTGACAGAAACACAAAGTCGTTATTTAAGAGTTCTTTCATCTCCCTCATGCTGACTGGTCCAGCTCCCTCCATCAGAAGACGTTCGCTGGCTAATCCCGCTGTTTAATGTCAGAGGTTCTCAGAAGTGTCCTGGCTCACACTGACCAAACCGCTCACCGGAAACGAGGCAAAAGCAGTCTGCATCGAAGTGTTTCATCTCACCAAAAGATCTTTGCAGATTGTTCAGGGACATGGCTATCAAACATGAAGCAGTAGTGTTAGCCAAAGCTCTGCGTCTCGTCTTCCTCCATCCATCGTCTCCTGCTTAGCCCATGGAGTCAAGACGTGGCGGTAGCAACAGAAAAACCCAGACTTCTCTCCCTAGCCACTCCTCTGGGGAAATCTTAAGGTGTTCCCAGGCCAGCCGAGAAACTAAAGCTTTGGTTCCACTGAGGGGAAATGGTCTGGGTCGGAGCGGGTCATCGTGGGCGAGTTCACGAGAGCATTTCGATCACCAGTTGGACTCTCAGGCAGGCGGGGTTAATTCTAAATGCGTACCATCCTGTACGTGGCTATCGCACCTTCTCATGCCTGCGTTCAAATAACGATCTCTGGTGTTTGTTTTACTTGTGGCGAGCAGCGACGTTTTTATTTTGCCCAACTGACAGAAAAAAATCACTAAAACCCGCTCTGACCCGTCCCAGACCCTCAATGGAACATAGTCCCAGCGTGTCCTCGCTTCATGTATCACACGATGGTGTGGGGTGGGGGTGTGAAGGCTCGTTTTAGGAATATAAGTCCCAAACCAAACACTGACAGAACACCGACGGACTTTATTCGTGGTTTTATTCATGTTTAGTGTCAGAGGCAGTAGAGACCTAGCTGGCAGCACGAGGAGGCAAAAAGTCAGATTTGTATAAAATGTCCCCTTTAAATAATACAAGTTTAACAAATGAATAATCTCCCTTAAAGTTCTGCAGGTTCTGTTTGGTTCATCGTTCTACATCCGGTATAAAAGTGGACAACGACACGACTAAAAGGTGCCTTGTTTGTTTCAGTTGACTCGTATCGAGGCTGACCTTAGAGAGACTCGTCGCCTGGACCAACAGCAGCAGCAAGAGGCCGAATTTCTCCGCCAACAAGAAAACAAACTGATGTGGCAAAACCTTTATTTCCTGAGTCTGAGTCAACGTGTTGCCAAGTAACCACCAACACACCTGAGCTGTGGTCAGGAGGCGACGCCCAGCACCGGCGCGTTCTGAACACTCCTCTGTTATTTCCCACAGACCCTGGGTCAGCAGCTACTTCAAGACGTTTCCGATGCACATCTACTGTCTGCCGGTCCAGTCCAGCAGTCACAAAGGCAGGAGGTGGGGGGGCCAGAAGAGGAGGAAATGACAGAAATCAGACCTAGAGGTGTAGCTGAAAGAAATGGAATAAATCCAGTGTTTGTCTTTTCACCATCTTGTTTCC
>SSNS01000489.1:86985-94485 GCA_006937985.1 Aphyosemion australe
ACTGGCATTTGCTCAAGAACACCAGAATTGGCAAGTCCGCCACTGGCGCCCTGTACTTTTTACAGACGAGAGCAGGTTCACCCTGAGCACCTGTGATAGACGTGAAAGAGTCTGGAGAAGACAAGGAGAACGTTATGCTGCCTGCAACGTCGTTCAACATGACAGGTTTGGTGGTGGGTCAGTGATGGTCTGGGGAGGCATATCCATGGAGGGACGCACAGACCTCTACTGCCTAGGAAATGGTGCTCTGACTGCCATAAGGTATCCAGATGAAATCCTTGAACCCTTTGTCAGACCCTACGCTGATGCAGTAGGTCCTGGTTTTCTCCTAATGCACGACAATGCCCGGCCTCATGTGGCAAGAGTATGCAGGCAGTACCTGGAGGATGAAGGAATTGAAACAATTGAATGGCCTTCACGATCCCCTGACTTGAACCCAATAGAACATCTGTGGGACATTATGTTTGGGTCCATTAGGCGGCGCCAGGTTGCTCCTCAGACTGTACAAGAGCTCAGGGATGCCCTCACACAGATCTGGGAGGAAATGCCACAAGACACCATCCGTTGTCTCATTAGGAGCATGCCCCGACGTTGTCAAGCATGCACACAAGCTCGTGGGGGCCACACAAGATACTGAAAAGCATTTTGAGTTGCAGAAATGAAGTTTTTGAAATAATGGACTAGCCTGCCACATCTTCATTTCACTCTGATTTTAGGGTGCCTACACAATTGAGCCCTCTGTAGGCTGAAGACTTTTATTTCCATTAAAAGACTTGGCATCCTTCTGTTCCTAAGACATTGCCCTGTCGTTATTTGTATAGATATCCAACTTCATATTGAGATCTGATGTATCGAATGTGTTTCTTTAAAGTGTTCCTTTCATTTTTGTGAGCAGTGTATATAGTCTGGCCAGGAACCATTGACGGCTCTCAGTCGTGAGGCGGGATCTACGGTTGTCTTTCAAAATGTCAGCACGCAATTGGATAGCGCTAGGACCAATCAGAGTAACGAACAACGTGACGTAATCACAGCGACGGAAAAGAGGGAGGCAGCAATGGCGTCTAACATCAATGATTTCTGTCATTTTTGTATAAAAACATGTGAATATCAGGTGTACTGGGACATTGCACTACTTTGTTTGATAAAAATAAGAAGCTGCTAAGTATATCAGACAGACTTACGCACGTTGGAGTCTAAATAATCCAATGTTGATGACAAAGCCGTTTCAAACCAATGTGGTTCCTGCGCTGCCGCCATGTTGTTTGTGTTCGCGGTCCCAGCTCTGATGTCATCGGCTACTCCCGCTCTGTGATTGGCCCACAATATAGAGCGCTGTGATTGGCCCAACCAAAACTATAGCGAGCTGTGATTGGACAGCCACAGCAGTGGATCAGGCTGCGAGGGTTCCAATGAAGCGTGCCTAGACCAAACTCTGCAAAGCAAGAATTTGGTCTAGTTCACTAGGCTAATTCTATACCTAAGGGTTAATAACTCATTACCTTCCTTTTAGCGGGGCTTTAACCTTTGACCCCTTCTCTTCTCAGGTGAGGCGTGCACCGTTGTCCTACGTGGAGCGACTCAGCAGATTCTGGACGAGGCGGAGCGCTCGCTGCACGACGCTCTGTGCGTGTTAGCGCAGACCGTGAAGGAGCCACGCACCGTTTATGGAGGAGGTACGCTAATGCTAGCAAACTCGTTTCTGTAAAAGCTTCATGTCTGAATTTAGGCAGAAACTGTTTATTTGTACCAGTAAAACCAGTTTAAAGGCAGGAAGCTGCTAGTCTGTTCGTCAGAGTGTGGAACACTCGTTTAATCGTTACAGCTGCAGTGGTCTCTAATAGGAATGAATTGGCGCTTACAAATCTGGGTCAGTACGGACCGGTTCGGGACCAGAATTTGGTGTCACATCTGGGTCATATGTGCGTTTTCCATTCTGAGGTGACTCTTTTTTCCAGTCTCTTCCCACGGGGGTCCGGCTGGGACCAAGGAGACACAATTGATTAGCTGGCTGAAATCCACACCTATCCTAAGAAGGTCCTCTGAGACCTTCAGGGAGATGGATCTTAGGTTTAAAACGGTTTTCTGATGAATCCACCTCCATGTTCCTCCTCCTCAGGCTGCTCCGAGATGCTGATGGCAAAAGTGGTGAGTGACCTAGCCAATAGGACGCCAGGAAAGGAGGCAGCCGCCATGGAGTCCTTCGCCAAGGCCCTGAGGATGGTGCGTTCAAGGACATCCAAAATCTCAGCTCTGCAGCCATTAAACCAGATGTTAAGAGTTTGTTTGCTCTTCCTGTTCCAGCTGCCGACCATCATCGCGGACAACGCCGGCTACGACAGCGCCGACCTGGTGGCCCAGCTGAGAGCCGCCCATCAGGACAACAAGACCACGTTTGGGCTGAGTGAGTGATCGGTAACGCACCAGGTGTGTTCGTTAGAAACGACCGGACATTAACGATTCGTTCCTGCAGACATGTCCGACGGGACGATCGGAGACATGGTGGATCTCGGAATCACCGAGTCGTTCCAGGTGAAGCGTCAGATGCTGCTGAGCGCCTCCGAGGCGGCCGAGATGATCCTGAGAGTGGACAACATCATCAAAGCCGCTCCCAGGTGAGTTTGGTTAGGGTTAGGTGATGGTCAGTTATCACATTTCAGGATCTGAGGGTATTCCTGTTTGGTTTTACAGGAAGCGGGTTCCCGACCATCATCCCTGTTAGGAGGGAGGAGGAAGAACGGGAGACGAATGAGTTTTATTTATAACCTCCGAGTCGCTTTCATCCATGTTCCCGTAGCTGTTCCAGAACCGCCGGCTCACGTCAGGAAGTCCAAATGTTTGTTTTTGTTTACTGAAATAATAAATAAATAAAATCATCATCCTGAGGTTTTTGTCTCGTTTTCGTTTCAGATTCAGGAATGTTAAAGCTGAAAATCAGGAGTTTGTCAGATGAAGCTGAAATAGTTTAGTGGAAAAATCAGATCTGAGATTAAACTGGTTTAACCCTTTAAGGACCCGTGGTGGCACTGGTGTCGCAGCTCGTTTCAAACATCTGCAAACTTGCTTCTAGAGTCATATATTCAAGTTTGACAACCCGAGTGACATCATATCCATACGTATATTGAAAGTCTTTTTACTTCTTTATTTTTTCTACACTGTGATGTATTTATTCCAAACTGTTTTTATTTCAAAGGGGTTTGGGTTCTAAAGGGTTGCGTTCAATAAAACTGATTGTGATGAATAATTAAACTCATTTATTTATAGATGATGAAATGACGTAAATTTATTCTCTATGAAAACTCAAAGTATGATGTGAAAAACTGAATTTTTCTTTGGTGAAAATCAGATTTTCCTTAAATCTAAGATTTCTGATGGTTTAAAAAGTTATTTGACTTGAATGGTTTCGGCTGGATGTTTCGTTTTTATTTATTATAAATGAACTTTTTATAGTTGATTGATTTAAAGTTTGTGATTTAATAGTTTTCATCAGGTCAAAGTGACTCAGACCTGACCGAGTCAACAGCTGATGGTAAACGACCTCCGTGTCAACGACACACACACACACACAACCAGCAGGGAAAATGTCCGGTTTATAAAACCGACTCGGTCACATCTAATCTTTGTGTTTTATCTTGTTAAAGAAACCAGCTGATCTGTTATAAATCTGGGTTTTGTGTTTAGTTGGGAACAGGAAGTAAAATCTCTCCAATCAGGAGCAACAGTTTGTTGTTCTGTTAAAAACTAAAACTTTGGAGGGTTTGTGTGTGTGTGTGTGTGTGTGTGTGTGTGTGTGAGGGGTCGTTTCTCTGCTTCACTGATTAGAGAACGATGGTCCTACTTTGGGGTTTTAGTTGGAAGTGTGTTCCTTCCACTAGTGGGAAAGTAAAGGTGACATAAATGACTTCAGCATAACTACTTTGTATCCTATAATGATGACTCTGTACAAATGAAACATGAGAAACCTAATACTGATATATAGAATATAATATTGAGAATCATGAGGTATGAACAACTCTAACTGGAATAAAAAATCCCAAAATATGGAGATGATGGAAATAATATAGATTATTTAAAATGTACAATTGATAACATTTCAATATATCATTTTACTGTTAATTGACATAGTTTATAACAAATGAATAAAATGCACATAAAATGTTTTTTCTTGGTGTGGAAGGTAAAGGGTTAATTATGATTCTGATCTTTTAAACTGATAAACATGAATTTAAAATGACTGGAAACCATAACTCTGGCTTTTAATGATGTTTAAGGTCAATTATTCCTAAATAAAATTATAAAACATTCAGATGTGCTGTGTGGCAGGTCTGGGCTTCCATACTTTTGTGAACTTTTTTCCTAAACACGGTCTTCTTTTGGTATTTCTGTGTCACGGCTGTCGGACAGATTCTGGTTCTGGTCAAAGGTTCAGTGGCTGATCCAATCAGAGCAGCAGCCTCCTCTGATACCCATCAGACTGTTGGTCAGACAGCAGTCGGACCCGGAGCACCATGATGAAGCTGCTGCTGCTGCTGACGTCCACATGGATGAGCTCAGCCGTGGTCAGGTAGGGACTAGAACCAGCAACCTCCAGCCTGCAGACCAAAGCTCATCCCAGAGTCGTCCTGCAGGATCAGAGAAAAGCGGCATTTATATTTATGCTCTAAACTAAACAGATTATTTACAGATGTAGAAACAAAGAGTACGGAAGAGGATCAGTGCCACTGAAAAGAATAAAATTCTGACTTTAATCTCAGAATTCTGATGTTTTTCTCAGATGTAAAAAAAAGTCAGGACCCTAAGATTAAGTCAGAATTCTGAGAAAAAGTCTGAATTCTGTTTCTTTTCTGTGGCCCTCATCCTCTTCCGTACACAGAGCCATCTTCATGAATAAAATCGATGTTTTTTCCTGCTCAGGATCGCTCTGAGGCGAGTTCCTTCCATTCGTACTCAGCTGCGGTCCGACGGCCTGCTGGAGGAGTTCCTGATGGATTCCAGACCTGACATGTTTAACCGCCGCTACGCCCAGTGTTTCCCGCCCGGCACGCCCTCGCTACGACTGGGACGATCCAGCCAGAAGATCTACAACTTCATGGACGTAAGAGCAGCAGCCGTAAACTCTCAGATGTACAAAAATGTTGTAGCGATCCGGAAAACCTGGAGTTTTATCGACTTCTGGCCTGTTCTGGAAAATTAACGAGTTTTTCTGCTTCTGTCTTTGTTTTACCCCTGGCTAGCGCTAAAGTTTATTATTCTGATCTAATAACGAGATGCTTTCAGAGATTCTTCCTCTGCAAACTCAGCTGGTTTTTAATTTTTGTAGATTGATGAAACCAAATCCCTTTCTTCTTTATTTCCTTGCACCCTTTAGTTTGTTCGGTGAACAGATTTATTTTTACGGGTCATTTAGAACCTGCTGCTGCTTTTCTTTCACCTCTAACTGTCTTTTGTTGCTTCAGGCTCAGTATTTTGGTGAAATCAGTTTGGGGACTCCAGAGCAGAACTTCTCTGTGATTTTTGATACCGGATCAGCTGATCTCTGGGTGCCGTCGTCCTACTGCGTCAGCCAGGCCTGTGGTAGGACAACTCACATACACACACACACGTATACACACACACACACACACACACGTATACACACACACACACACACACGTATACATACACACACACACACACAAAACTACTCAGCATTTCATAGCTGAGTGTGAATCGTTTACAGGTCAAGGCAACATGACTCTGCTTTAGTTTGCAAACTGAGTAGGAGTTCAAGGACTGTGTGTGTGTGCGTAGGTGAGTGCATGTGTGTGAGTGTGTGTGTGCGTAGGTGTGTGTATGTGAGTGTGTGTGTGAGTGAGTGTGTGTGTGCGTAGGTGTGTGTGTGTGAGTGTGTGTGTAGGTGTGTGAGTGTGTGCGTAGGTGTGAGTGTGTGCGTAGGTGTGAGTGTGTGAGTGTGTGTGTGTGAGTGAGTGTGTGTGTAGGTGTGTGAGTGTGTGCGTAGGTGTGTGAGTGTGTGGGTGAACTTGTAGTTTTCAGATTATCACTCTGCTTCTAGCCGACGGCTCCAGCAGGCTGCAGAGACCAAGAGTCGTCGTCTTCCTCCGTCCTAGATCAGTTTGTTGGAGACGAAGACGTTTTTGTTTAGAACACCGATGATCGCTGTGAAGTCTCACATTTATTTTACTTTTTAGGGAAATTTAAAAACTCTAAAAAAGCTGAAGTTGCACAAATGTGTAGAAGGGTCTTTTGATCAGGCTAAAGTGCGTCACACCTAAAAGGGTCCGGGTGGAAACATGCTCTGTTCTCCTCCTCTGTGACAGAACGGCTCATCAACACGTCATGGCTATATCAGAAACACATCTTGACCAGACAGTCAGTGACAATAGTGTAGCAATGGAAGGATATAATATCTTCAGAAGGGATAGGAATTTGTTTGGGGGTGGAGTGGCTATCTATGTACATAGTCAAATACCTGTGAGAGTTAGAACTGACTTGATGGAGCTTGATGTTGAATGGTTAGAGGTCTACCTTCCTCATTGTAAATCAATGTTTGTCTGTTGTATGTATAGACCACCAGCATCCAACACACTTTATGTGGATAAGTTGTGCTCCATGTTCACAAAGGTATCAGAATTGGGGGATGAAGTGTTTATACTGGGGGATTTTAATGTTGACTGGCAGTCTAGAACCTGTCCCTTGAAGAAGAGGTTGAAGAGACTGCTCTTATGTGTAACTTTAAACAACTAGTTAAGCATCCTACCAGAATTGTCTTCGATAGGGCATACTGCTTCAACATGCATTGACCATATTTACACCAACAATAAAGCTGCTTGCTCAGAAGCAGAATCAGCTCCGGTTGGGTTTACAGACCACAATGTCATTGCTGTAGCAAGACAAGGAAAAGCATTTAAATTTGGACCAAAAATACTTCGAGGTAGAACATACAAGAAATTTTCGGAGGTTCATTTTATCAATGATATTGAAGGAGCAGACTGGAATAGAGTGTTAGAGTCAAGGGATGTGGACATGGCAGCTGAAATATTTAATGAGTTGTTTCTCTCTATAGCCAATAAACATGCACCGGTAAGGAAGTTCACTGTGAGGGCTAATAAAGCGCCATGGATTGATGCAGAACTTAGACTGTGTATGGACTATAGAGATTTTCTGAAAAAAGAAGTCTGTTCGGCAGACATGGCTATCCTACTCGACAAGCTATTCATGGACGCCTAGTGTGTCCAAGACCCAGAACTGAGGCCGTGTGTAGATCTGTTTTGTTTAGAGCAATAGGAATTTGGAATAGACTACCGACTGTGGTAACTGAAGCTGCTAGTAAAGTCACTTTTAAAAAACTTCTTAAAAGGTTTATGCCTTTCTTAATTTAATTTGATTTAATGATGCTTGGTTTTATTTGTTTTTAACCGGTCATTTATGCTTTTAATAGGGTGTTATCATGATAAAGGTTTGTTGACATTTTATTCAAATATATGTATATCTACATTTATATAA
>SSNS01000489.1:101020-136446 GCA_006937985.1 Aphyosemion australe
GTGCGTGTGTCCACGTGCGTGTGTGTATGTGTGTGTGCGTGTGTGCTTGTGCGTGTGTGTGCGTGTGTGTGCGTGCGTGTGTGTGTGTGTGCATGTGTGTGTGTGCTTGTGTGTATGTGTGTCCACGTGCGTGTGTATGTGTGTGTGTGTGCGTGTGTGCGTATGTGTGTGTGCATGCGTGTGTGTATGTGTGTGTATGTGTGTGTGTGTGCGTATGTGTGTGTGTGCTTGTGCGTGTGTGCGTGCGTGCGTGCGTGTGTGTGTGTGTGCGTGTGTGTGCGTGTGTGTGTGCGTGTGTCAGTGTGGCAGTGCAGGGTGTCAGCTCGTTTTGTCCTCGTGGATGTCAGGCTATCGTTGATACTGGAACCTCCCTAATTGCTGGACCGACCAATGACATCCTCAGTCTCCAGCAGCTGATTGGAGCCACGCCCACAAGTCTTGGAGAGGTGAGGAACAAGCTGATGATGTAGACCCAAGGTTCCCCACCGTGGGGCATGGAGCCCAGTCGGGTTCTTAGATGTTAATAAAAGTGAAAAATAATTATAAGTGAGAGTTGATATGGTAATGATAAGATAATAACTGGTGGGCGTTTTGTTTAGAAGCTTTTAGAAACGTTTGAATGAGCCAACCAGCACTGAGCTAGCATAAGGTGCTAAACCCCTGGCCAGCAGCATGTTTGTGGGTCAGGCTCAAAGCTCTGAAACCAGCTTTTCTCCTTTCTCTCTGCCTTTGTTCCAGTTCCTGATCGACTGTGGACGACTGTCCAGTTTGCCTCATGTGACCTTTAACCTGGGGGGGGTGGAGTACACGCTGACCTCCGAGCAGTATGTCAGGAAGGTGAGACGTTTTGTTGTTCATGTGAGGATTCACAGATCCAGCCAAACCCAGCGGTCCCCAACCTCTGGCTCTGGGGCCACACGTGGCCCTTCAGCCCCTGAAGCCAGAAGGACTTTAATCTAAGTATCCAGCAGAAAAGGCAGGTTGTAGCAGTCTTCCCACCAGGTTTTAATAATGATCACATGAAGCTTCTGCAGCGGAGCGACACAATAAAACGCGTGGGTTCAGCTGCTTTTTTACTCTTTTGTTTGATTTTAGTATCAGAATTAGCAGAAAAGGTCTGTTTACTACAGTGTGTTGGTTGGCTGAACATCTAATAACCTCATGGAGCAGAAATGTCACAAACATGGAGGTGGCTTCTTTTCTTCAGCTGTCGGTTTAACTGAAACAACAACGGATCAGATTCTCACTGCTGGTTTTGTTCTCCTCGCCTCCAGGAGCTTTTCGGCTCCCGGGAGCTGTGTTTCAGTGGCTTTGAAGCCGTGGACATCATCACCGCCGAAGGCCCGCTGTGGATTCTGGGAGACGTGTTTCTGACTGAATACTACAGCATCTTTGACAAAGGACAGCACCGAGTGGGCTTCGCCCGGGCCAAGCATCCCATTGAATAATAAACATCCATCAAGTATTAAAATGTTTGATTATTACGAACAGAAAAGTCCTCATGTGAGACGGAGCAGCTCAACGCTTTAGTTAGAGGTGTGGTTTGGTACGTTCGTGAGTTCCTCTTTGGTCGTTAGACGATAAACAGATTTAACCAACGTGGATCTTTTCTCTCTGAGATTAAAAAAACAAATGCATCAACACAATCTGATGATTATTACTCCAGCGTGTTTTACTAAACGGTTTTAGATTCTGTCGTTGGGTCAAACCCACCCGAGTCGGATGAGTTTAACGTTCTTCTCCGTTTTGGTTTCATCTCGTTTCTTCATCCTGGTTATTTTCTTCCTTCTCCTCATCTTCACTTTCAGCCGTTCCCTGGAAGTCGTGATCGTAGTCCACCTCTGGGAGCTGCAGCGTGTTGGGGGTCGGGCTAGGCGACCTCCGGGACTGGACTCGACCCAGAGCTTTTCTCCGTCGCCCCAGGGCGTTCGGACTCGGCAGGCTGCGGACTGACGCCTTGGAAGCCTGTCTGGAAAACTGCAGTGAAAACTGACGTCCTCTTGGTCGGGTTGGTGGACGATTCCTGACACTCAGCGTTGTCCAGCGAAACTCCTTGGGTCCCAGTTGAGTCGGGGAACAGCAGCTGGATCCAGCTGTGGGAATACTGAGGACAGGAGGAACAGGACTAAACAAATATAGAAGAACTTGGGCTGAATCTCTTTATTCAGATTTGGAGGAAGCAGCAAACCCACCAACCTTGGGTTTTCCCAGCTTGGTGCCTCTTCTGGGGGGGAGGGACTTATTCCGTTCTGATGGTTTCCACAGGAATTCCCGTTGTGGCCGGCGTCGCTAAGCAGCGGTGGACTGATGACCAGTTGGGGGAAAACAACCGAGGACGAGCTCTCAGGCGACGGCGGGTTGCTGTTGACCTCCCTTAAGGTGGACAGAGTGTCCATGGATGGAGGCGGGATTACCAGGGAAGAGGGTGGAGCCATGCTGACTGAACCCTGATTGGTCCTGGGTGGATTTAAATCAATTAGAACAAAGAGAAGCCCTAAAGTCCAATTCTGTCTGAGAGTTAGGAGACGTGCAGACACCTGCTGGTCAGGTGTGGAGGGTTCCTCCAGCTAGCCCGTCGTTACCTGAAGTCTGGGAAGAAGCTGCTGGTGGCGTCGCTGCTGTGTCGTTTGAAAACAGGACGAGGATATTTGAGGTCAGGAGGCTCCTGAACACTGAGCAAGCGCTGGACTCGACCCAAAACCTGCAGCATCGATAACGTAAAGGTCAGCATCTGCTCTACGACCAGTGACTCTAAATAAAAATAACGAGTTCATCAAAAATGTGGAAACGTTTTACCGACTCTTGGCGTCGAGCTAACACGGAATCCTTCCTTTGAGGACGACTGTCGGAAACGTCGACTTCATCAAACTGCAGGATGTCAGAAAGTCTGCAGGAGTACAAACGGGCTATGTCACTGGCCACTTTATTAGGTACACCTGTCCATCAGCAGGTGGTCTAACACACATGTAATCAGCCAATCAGATGGCAGCAGCTAGACCACCTGCTGAAGGTCACACTGGGCATCAGGATGGAGAAGAAATGAGATTTAAGGGTTCTGGATGGTTTTTGGTACCAGACTGGTCTGATCTACTGGGATTAGAACCCACAACCGTCTCTAAGGTCAAAGGTCAGATTTGTTCCTACCAAGGTCTGTAGAACCCCACTAGCTGCTCCAGATGGACTCCAGCAGCAGAAAACCACACCAGGTGTCCCTCCTGTCAGCTAAGAACAGGAACCTGAGGCTAGAATTCCCACAGGATCACCAGAACTGGAGCAGAAGATGAGTCTGGATTTCTGCTGCATCCTAACCCATCTTCCAGCAGGATCGTGCACCATGTCACAGAGCTCAGATCATCTCTGGTTTCTAGAACATGACCATGAGTTCACTGGAGTCCAACGGCCTCCACAGTCACCAGATCTCCAGAACCTTTAGGATGTGGTGGAACAGGAGGTTCTCATCATGGATGGAGCTGATGCTGGACCAGAACCTCTGAGGAAGGTTTACATCACCTCGGTGGAGCTGTGACCCCTCGTCCTAGCAAGGTGTCCTTAATAAAGTGGCCAGGGAACGTCGTTATCTCCTCAAAGATCAAACGTTCTCCTGCTCATAGATTATGGCTGAAATATATCAGTTTAAACTTTAAAACAGGAATAAGTGATGACCTACTGTCGCCATGACAACCTGGTAACCTTAAGATTGAACTCATCAACATGCTCAGTAAGATCTGAAGCTTGACCCCATGTCGGTGGTGGAGCCCAGGAAGGAGGGGATGCAGTAGTCTGCGGCAGCCAGCGTGTATGGCGGGCGCGCGTCGCTGTCGTTCCAGTACATGTCCTTGGTCATGTGAGGCAGGTTCATGTGCATCTCGTCCACCGCGAGCAGAGACACCTGGAAGGCAGGTAAACAGGAAGTGACCATGATCAGAGCATTTCAGTTGATTTCTCTGTAGAACGAGTCAAGCTTCATGGACAAGAGGTCACAGATTTTTTCTTTTTGCTGCTCAAAAAAATCATTAAAATAAAAAATAATATTTAGAGTAAATATCAAAGAGTCTGATCTGGAATATTTACGTCCCAAAAAGGAAACTGACTGCTCTGATCCTCATCTTTTAGAAATGTGAAAATATTCCTGAACAAACGAACGCTGAAGATGAAATTCTGCATCTAGATTTGGAGCTTGGCTGCTGACCTGAAGGTTCCTGTCGATGATCCAGTTGGCCTCAAAGTCATCGTCGTCTTCTCCAAACGGGTTGATCAGCTGTTCTGCTACCTGGTGACGAGACAGGAATCCGTAAAACTAAACATTATTTAGTCAACATTTTCTGACTGTGTGCTTGTAATTACTGTTAGTGGCCACAGGGGGCGCCGCAGCAGCTGCTCAACAACAGATTCTATATAAACAGAAGATGTGCTTTCACCCCTAAGTTATCAGGTCCTGATGAACTGAACCTGAGTCAGACGGAGGGTTTATCAGGTGACTAGTTAACCACCTCACTCGTCTAGTCTGTCGTTTGTTTTCTAAAATAGTTTTTTGATTTTAAAAACTAACAGAAACCCACATTTCCTGGTGGCATCAGTCGATTACACCCGAGTTCAGCTTAGCTTTTGTCTTTTAAAGCTGCTCGTGCGCTCAGCGGTCCTCCTGCCACTAGGCGGCGTACACTGAGTTTGGTTATTTTACAGTTTGGAAAAACCTGCATTGAAATTAATCAGCAGCTGATTTCACACAGAGCATGAAGAGATGAGAGAGTCGGACGTTTAGAAGTTATTAATGACTCACACCTTACCTGTTTAAGAAAGCTTCCTGACCAGCCTCTGCTGAGAGAAATAGAGTTTACATCTACCAGGACTGATGAGCTAACGGCTAGTCTGAGTGAAGACCAAAGTGTGTTTCTGTAATCGTAAATCCGTCTCCTAAATCTCACAGCTTTTCATCTGACATCCTTATGGTTTCCATCCATCCACCGTCTACACCCGCTTATCCTCGGGGGCCGATCTCCAGCACCCTTCAGGCCAACTTGAAACAGGCGAGGTAGAGCCTGGACTGGTTCCAGTGTTTGCGAAAACACGTCGGACAGTCGGACATTACCGACGTGATTTAATAATGTCCGACGAAAAACTTTAAATCGTCGGACATTATGACCGACGCCGTGCGTCTTCTCTGAACGTGCCAAAATAAAATAAACTTCCTGAAAACTGCAGACTGTTTGTTGGCTTCCCCCTCAAAAGATCTAGTTTCTACATATATTACATTATTTGTTTGGACTCTCAGCGTAGCGGGTCTTCTTTGGGGCAGAGAGGATGGAGAGCGGCAGAGCGCTGATTACTGATGCGCTCCGCCGGGCAGCTGCGTCCTGCGCACTGCCACAGAAACATTCTCAAAGTGGCGCCACCAAAAAAAACATAATTAACACACGATCGTTCACGTTTGCTCATATTTTCTGTCTTTCATTTGTGCCTGACGCGCTCCGCTGCTGCAGAGATCATCTCCCGTGCTTCGGTGACGTCACCTCACTGGTGCGGCCGCGCTGCGCACATTCCGCTATTTTTGCGGTCGACGGATCTTTTTGATCGGCTAATTTCAAAAGTAACTTGTGAGTTTAAAAGTAAGAAGCCAGGCAGCAGTTTTTCTGGAGGATTGAGAGGAGATCCAGCTAAGAGACAGCAGGACAGGAAAATAGTCGCAAAAAAACAAAACAGTGTTTGAAAAGGAAAATGTAGGCAGATATATCCACTACACGATTGTAATTTTATAATAATAGTAATTTATAAGCATGTAATATTTATTTATTTGATACAATTCAGTTCACCTTCAAAACTCAGTCCCACACCCAGGGCCGTTTCTAGGCATTTCGGGGACCACGGCACAGTGCCCCCCCCCCCAAGAAAAAGATAATTTCTTTATATTGTGATATTTGTGATGAACTAAATGTCAGACAGAATGACATTTTGTCCTTAACAGCAGTTTATTAGAGTAGTTTAACAAACAGCTGAGATAAACCAGCATCTCCAACTTCCAGTTTCACCTCAACCAGCCACAACGTCTCTTAAAGGAACAGTAACATCAGGCTACAGCATCAGTCACAAAACGCCCTTATGGATCATTACAATATTTAGAAATATTTTCATATATAATATGTTGTTTCTGGTGTTTCATAATAATTTATAATAATTATATGATCTCTAATAATTTCCTGATAAATTCTGTTAATCCTCATTTTATGAATTTGGCAGAAAATCACATTGATGGTTCTTTTTTCAAATTATGTCAACAGATTATTGTCACAATAAAAATATGTATAATATGTAAAGGTCAGAGGTCACTACAATACCCACTGTTAAATAGATACAAATCTGAAGCCCGCGAGGACATTGTCCTACGTGGATCAAAAATGTCCTGCGTGAGACGCTCTCACGTCTGCCAGTTTGGCAGGCGTGGCTGAAAAGTTTTCGCAAACACTGTGGTTCCCAGTCCATCGCAGGGAAACACAGTGACACACACGACTAACACACACACTCAGCGCCGGCGCTCCACCCACACGCATCACGCACTGTAGAAGAGTCATGTCCAAGTCGCGATTCTGAAACAATCCTGTTCAAAAGCCTTTAACTGAGGTAGTTTCATCCGTGTGTGTGTGTGTGTGTGTGTGTGTGTGTGTGTGTGTGTGTGTGTGTGTGTGTGTGTACCTGTCTTCACTATAGCTCACTCTAACGTGCACCTTGGTCAAACTCTGCTTCTCTGAACTGAGGCTGTTTGGGGAGCTGTCTACAACAGGAGTTATTCACAGACATCCAAACATCTGACCTTGAGCCAGCCACAGTAGAAGAAAAACTGCAACAGAGTGAAGATGGGGACGTAAAGGTCGAGGTCATGACCCGGGTGACCCTGGGCGGGGTCCAGAAACTGGCGACCAATCAGACAAGCGAAGAAGAAGGTGTAGACAGCGAGAGTGACGACCTGAAGATGGAGAATCAGATTTTACAAGCAGCTCCTCCCATCCAGAGCTCTGATTAGATTACTGTGATTAAGTCTGATCAAATTAAACAAGCTGCATCCGTTTTAAACTCCAGGACCGACCTGAGTGTAAACCAGCGGGATGCCCACCCAGTCGTAGCCAAAAAGAGTCGCACACCACGTCCTGAACACATTCATCTCCTGAGCAGAGAGAGGAAACAGCAGTTTGCCTCCAGCTCTGGATTTCTGTAACTCAATACGTTAAATGGAAAAACACCGTCATCCGTCCTGGGAGCACAGGAGAGTCACGTTACCCACAGTTCTGTGTGCAGTGGTCCCTAACGGTGCGGGGCCGTGGTCACTGAGCCTTTTTATCCAGATCAAACCAGAACGTCTTTAGTTGAGGTGAAAAAACCCCAAAACTTTATCCTTCATGTTAATAAATTACAGATTATTTCATTCTTTAATTAAGACACAGTAAATCATAAAGTTCTTGTGTCCAGACTAAATTCTTTTCATTTTTCTTTGTATGTAATTCCGTGAATAAAATCTTGTTTAGATTTCAGGAAACTGTGTTTCTGCATTAACAGTCAGATTAACTCTTCTAGATGTTTCTGTTGGTGTACCTCAGGGCTCAACACTTGGCCCTTGGTTATTTTCTCTGTTCATTCACGTGTCAATGTCAGATTTTTTCAAAGTTCTTTCTTTTCTTCTATTTTTTGCAGTTTTATCAATGCATGAAAACTGGATCAGATATGTAAAAATCAGTTCCACTAACGACTCCATCGTTCTAGCTTGTTAACCCCGTACAGATCAGTTTTCCAACCCTCATACTGCCGACACACAATAAAGCTCTGAAAAAAGGTTGCTGGTGAAAACCCCACATTGAGGATATTCTGCAGGTCGATGCTGTCCTGGATGCGTCCTTCCTGCCGAGCTTTATTTGCCAGGTTGGAGAACCAGACGACAGGTATCCAGTACTTCAGGTGAGGAGAGCGTATGTCCTCAAACACCTTCCTTTCCTCAGGAGTCATGAAACCTGCAGGAGGAGAAACGTATCATAAAAACTGAGTTTCTACAATCATGTCCAGACATAAATGTGCGTTTTAAGTCTGGACATTAAAGCATGAATCACTCGAGTGGTTCCTCCAGATTTCTCCATTGACCCAAACCAGCAGCTGTTTGGTTTGCTGCTGTCTGAGGCTTTTATCTCCTAATTCTATCTGGACCGGATCTAATTGGCCGATAATGAGCCGATCCCTAATGTCACAGCAGCCATTTACAGGCAGGAAGCTGCACCCAGTCCGACTTACTGGATCAGAGCAAACACACAGAACACACCGAGCTCCTAAAATGTTTACCTGCTTCAACCACGTGGTCGATGGTTGGGAAGCGTTTGCAGACAGCCGTGCTGACGGAGCGAAAGATCAGGAGCGAGGTCAGGTTCACGTAACGCACTAGCGTCCTTCGCAGAAGGCGGCCATATTCGTCTTTACCCTGAACACAGCTGAAGGAGGTGGAGAAGTCAGAACCAAACGTTTAAAAGGTTCAAATTAAAGTAACCTTTAACCCATGAGAACCTGCATCCTCATATGAGATGTTAGAGTTCAGGGAGAAGTGGCCATCAGGGGGCGCTGCAGCCAGGCTACACTAACCTGTCACTGCAGTCTGATCGCCATAAATTAACTCACAAAGAATAAAATAAAAACTCTGAGGCTGAATTTATGGTTCGTCTGTTAAAGGGATACCATGCAGTTTTGGCTTGTTTTTAGCACCCCCTAGTGTCCGTTAGTGAAACCAAAAGTGAAACTTCTCTCCTGGCTGTGCGTTGGTCTTCCGCTCCAAACACAACCATAATACCGTCCGTAATTCTCCACTGCCCAGTGATGCTTTTCCAACACATTCCTGTATTTTTGTCAAAAAAATGTTTCCACTTAATTTAGCATCTTCTTGCAAGCAAAAACACAAGTGAATATTTTTTCCACATTTGGAAATAAATTCAGGCATTATGGGGTTAAAGGAACATTTGGCTAAACTCAATCTGCTCCTGTGTTACAGGAAACGTTTAAGTTTTTCCAAAATATTTGGAAAATTTCCTGCTTTTGTTGTTTGTGTATTTATTGTAAAAAGGGAGTGAACAGTGCCACCAACAGGCTGGACTGGAAACTGCTTGTTGATGTTATCTTAAATACTTGGCAGTTTTGGCTTGCTTTTAGCACCCCCTAGTGTCCGTTAGTGAAACCAAAAGGTAAACTTATCTCCTGGCTGTGCGTTGGTCTTTTTAACACCTTAATCTAACAGCTGAATCGTCTCCTCAGCCTTCATTAGTGTCTACAGGAGCGGTTCATCACTAAATCAAACACATCAGCTGTGTTCATGATCTAAAACATGCAGGAAACATGCTGGAAGCAGACTGCAGCACCAGGCATGTCAGCTCCACTTTACTAAGTCCAACAGGGAGCGGACCGCCACTCTGAAGTTGCAAGTGTGGTATTCTGGCCACAGAGGGTGGTGGGGGTCTGAGTGACATCATTAACCCTGTAAAGGGTCATTTTAGCACATAGTGGCTCAAGAACATGATTTAAATATAGGAAAAGATTTCATAGAAAACAGTGAAGTTTCTGTAATTCCTCTGTCTGCCTACAGGGGGCAGAAGAGTGGTTTTTACCTGGAGATGAGGAGCATGAGTCTGTCGGTCCAGGGAAGGTTAAGAAACTGATTCCACCAACGATTCACCACCAAAGTCACATAAAAACCTAAAACATAAAAGCAACTTTATGTCTGTTCAGGAGTAAAAGACTTTTGTTTTCCTAACAAATGTCCGTTTGGGCTCTGCTGCAGCAGATCAGTGGATCGTGATCAGATCATCTGGTCTCTTTGGTTTTTGTTAGACTTTCTAACGGCTCAGCAGCACGTCCAGAGAGTGTTTGGATGTTTTCTTGGTGGTTTTATCATTTTTTTTTCATCTATATATTTTGAACTAACTTGTTTAACAGACTGAGTGAACCAGAGTGGATTCATCCTGCTTTTAGTTTTCTCTCCTCTTTAATGATTTGTTTCCATTAGCAACCCCTGAACCGGGGAGTGAACACATTACGCCCGCCGTCCTGCCTCCTCTGATAGGAAACACATTTACACAGGACTCACTTTTCTGTGTCTAAACATATTTTAGTTTATCTGTTTCTTGCAAACTCACTTTTTTGCCCCCTTTTTTGTTTTTTTTCCAAGTAAAAAGGGATCCACTTATGTTTCAGTTTTCTAAACACAATCTGCTCCTGTGTTACAGGAAACAGGCGTTCATGTTGAAGTTTTTCCAGAATATTTGGAAAGTTTCCTGCTTTTTTGTTTTTGTTTTTATTGTAAAAAGGGAGTGAACAGTGCCACCAACAGGCTCGACTGGAAACTGCTTGTAGATTTTATCTGAAATATTTTGACTGGGTTAGGAGTTTGCCCTAACCAGTGGGTTGCAGGTTCGAACCCAGGCTTCGCTCATGTTAGTCGTTGTGTCCTTGGGCAAGGCACTTCACCCTCCTGTCCTGCTGGTGGTTGTCGTAAGGACCAGAGGCTTCTGTCAGGGTGCCCAGCTCCCTGTGGCTACCATGTGGCTCATCACCACCAGGGTGTGAATGTTGTGTAAAGCACTTTGGAGTCCTCTGACTTATACAAGCTCTATACAAGTGCAGGTCATGTATCATTTTTGGCAATCTGAGAGTAGATGAAGAATAAAAATCTACATAAACAGTTGAACAATAACTAGAAACTGAGTTGTTAATTGATTAATAAAAAGCTGTTACTCAAAGGTGGATTTAGGGAGGTAAACGAGTCGGCTAGCATACCCAGGACAAAGGTGACGGGGATCTGTTCGGCGTATCTGTCGCAGTACAGAGAAAGCTTCTCAAACAATCTCTTCTGCTTATCAGCGAGGATGAACCTGGAGGTGAGAGGACACAGTCATCACAAACAAGCTAATAGTGTAGCTAGCCTATTGTGTTCTTGGTTTGGCAGCGTTAGCATTCGCAGAAATTAGTGCCTGTGTGTGTGTGTGTGTGTGTGTGTGTGTGTGTGTGTGTATAAGTGTAGATGTGTGTGTATGTGCCTGTGTGTGCCTGCATGTATGTGCGTGTGTGTGTGTGTGTATGTGCCTGTGTAGGTGTGTGTGTATAAGTGTAGATGTGTGTGTGTGTGTATGTGTGTGTGTGTGTGTGTGTGTGTGTGTGTGTGTGTGTGTGTGTGTGTGTGTGTGTGTGTGTGTGTGTGTGTGTGTGTGTGTGTGTGTGTGTGTGTGTGTGTGAGACCTGTAGACCACGCTGAGGACCGTGTACATCAGAGTGAACAGGATGAATTCCCGGTACAGCAGCTTGTAGATGCTCCCCCTCCAGCGAAGCAGCAGCCGGTGGAAACTGAGGAAGGTGGCGTTGGCTACTTTACTGGAATAAGTGACGGTCATCCTGAGGCTGCCCTAACTGGACTCCAAGCACACACCTGAGTCCACAGGGTGAAGATGGTCCTCCTAGCTTCTCATGGCTCCAGTTCATGGATGTCCAAATGATCCCAGAAAGGTTTCATCCACAGAAAAAGCTGCTCATCCTCCACTTGGTGCTGGTCTTCATCAGGTTTCTTCTTTCCTGATTTGCTTATGGCAAATGCCACCCTCCCCGTCCCCATTCTCTCTCTCTACCCTAATGTGATGCTCTCTCGCCCCTGTTTCTCTCCCTCATGATGCTGTCCAGTTGCCCAGTAATGTGAGGCAGCACACACACGTGCTGCTGTGGGTGCTCGTGTTTCAGCTGTGTGTGTTGGCATAGACAGCTGTGGAGGTAGACGTTTATAAACAGACACACCGTCAGCAACAGCATCGCTTAAACAGGAATTAAACCAGTCACAGGAAGTCCGTGTCCTTATTCAGGTTGTTGTTTTAACAGATGCAGAACAATGAGAACAAAATCCTGAACCGTAAAGATTTTAAGAATGTGAAGTAAGTTTTTTGACAGTTTAGCAGCATCTGGTGGTCAATAGAGGAAAAAGAAACAGCTGATTTCTGACCTGTAGCTCAGAGTGAAGCGGATACAGGCAGGGCCGAGTCACTATGCACCTCAGGTCTCGACTCAACCCCCAGGTGCAAGTCCTCCTGAGTAAAGAGCAGAGGTCGCGCCGGACATTTTTGTTGTCTGTCATTTTGACCGAACAACAGTCATGATCGATTTTTTTCCTGTCATTTTCATTTTTTAAATAATGTTTCAATACTATTTCATTTTTATTCATTTGAATTAATATTCAGAGCGCTCCGGTAACATATAAACAATGCAACTAAACGGTTTCACTTAAAGTAGGATGTAGCCTCACGGAGGCCATGGTTTTTCATCCTAAATGAACTAAGTTACAGGTCAGGACACTCTGATAGCGTGTTGCAGGGACAAGTAATCTTTAATCTGGCCCTAAAAGTCCCTACACTGAAATAAATGTAGCACTGCCTCAACTTAAAAAAAATTGAAGTAATCTGTCACACCTACTATTTTAGCATTGACTTGATGTAAAAAAAATATTTAGTGTAATTTAAATTTCTTAACTTCATGTAAACTAGTGTTTGTAGTTGAAGCAAATCAATTATTACAGGTTGTTCCAAATCAAAGAAATGAAGTTGGATTTTTTTTTAACCTGAAAATTTTAAGTTGATGTTTTTGAATGTTTGAGCAAATTTAACTTTTTTAAGTTGTCACAAATAAATAATTATAGTTGTCAGACAGGTGGAGCAGGAAGCTGCAACACTGTAACTTCTGCCTCATATACCGTGTTTCTAAAGGGATACATGTTTCTACCTTACCTAAGGTCAGGTCAGGGCTACCTGTTGACGTACACAGTACAGCAATAGTAAGTGAGTAATTAATTGTTTATTAATACCCATCCAAGTAACGTCCAAAATACAGGGTAGGATAAGTGGATGCATTAGTTAGCTGTTACTTACTGCTTATTCACTGCAAATACACAACCATAGTAAATTATTACTTGGGTATTTATTAAGGGTTTATTAACACATCAACTATCATGGTAATTACTGCAGAGTAAAACACATGATGCTAAGTAATTAAATATTATTTAATGCTTATTACTGCATTAACTAAGGTTCAGTAATAAACAATAGTTAATGGCTTAATAATGCATTAAATAATATGTTTAATAACGCTATGTAATGCATAAAAGCAGTTGTTAATACTTTATGTAATGGTTTAGTAATGCTTAATAATGCACTAATTAACGTTAATAAAGGGACCCTTATTGTAAAGTGTTACCGTGAGTTTGACGCTGACTCAAGTCCAGGTCATGTGACTTCTTCACACCTTTGGACAGTTTTGCTGATTCATCACTGACTTCAAACTGCAGCAGGAATCTGGACAAAAATCAGCAAAATAAAAAGTCATAGACTTCTTTGGTGAAAACAGCAAACAGGTGAGTGGGTAGGGTATACACACCAATGCACCAACTGGTATCTGACAAATATATAAAATATAAAGTTCATAAAATAAAATAACTGGTTCAAATTAAAAATGTCTTTAATACAACTAAACGGATCTTATATGATGTTTTTAACTTTATTAACAAGAACAAGGAACAACAACAAAATTCCAATACCAATACAAAAGTTCAAAACTTTAATGTAAATTCACACCAATAAAATATCAAATTAGAAAAGAGCAAAACCTTATTGTGTCAAATATATTAATCAATATGCAAAAGGTTAAGAAAAAAATAAAAGGGGAACAAAACAGAAGAAAGAGTTTAAAAAAACCTTAGAAAGGATTTTTAAAAACCAGTTCCCCCAGAAAATGAAGTTGTTCTAAGAATGCATGAAGCCTAAATGTAAGAGGGTTAGTGTAACAAGGAGAAATCATTTTAATAGCCATCCATGAATGGGGAGATTTGGCTTATCGACATTTATGTATATAATAGTTTGTATAAGATTATTACCCAAAATTCTGTATTTTTATTTCTCAGAATTACACCAAATTGAATGTTCTGAGGGGACCAAAAGACAACATTACTAAAGCTGGAGCACAATGACTTCCATAACTGTAGGACAAACTACCCGGAACCATCTTCATTCTCGTTGTTTTTTCGTTCCAGGAAATGACGCAGAGCAGTAAGTCCTGCGTCCTTCTGTCTCCGGCTGTTCTGGAGTCAGTTTGCTCCTAACGCGGTTTCCTTCTGTCTGGACTCGTTGGCTGATCTCAGGTCGGCGCTGCCGCTTCATTTCCGGTGGGAGGATTTCGCGGTAAAATCAAGCATTGATTTAAGGTTAGAAACAGCTGCGGAAACACGGCAGCAGGTAAGGAAAGTTGCTGCTGGTGGAGAGAGTTGATTTAATGTTAAATCACGTTTATTTGTCCGTTTCTGCTGCGGTGTTTTGTTAGGCCGCCATCTTTGTTCTAATCTGGTAGAAGTAGCTCAGGGGGTAGAGCAGGTTGTGAGGTTGTTGGATCTATCCCGGCAGAGAACTCTGGGGTTGTGTCGTTGAGCAAGACACCAAACCCTCCTTACCTGCTGGTGGTGGTTGGAGGGACCACCTGTGCGCGGGAGGAGCTCGGCAGTGAGCCCCAGCCAGGCTACGACGTAGCTCATTATCACCTGTGTGTGAATGGATGAATGATTTAAGCGCTTTGGGGTCCTCTGACTCTGAAAGGGGCTGTAGAAGTGCGGGTCATTATCATTTAGGCTGTATAAAAACTCCTCCTAGAGCAGGTGTCCTGATGTGTTTTCATAAATAAACCTGCAGGAGTTTCTTCTGTTGAAACACCAGAGCAGTGAAGCTCTCAGCAGGTCAGCCTTTATAAAGATGAAGTCAGATCTGGTCAATTCAGCGGCTCTAAACGGTTCTGACTGCAGAAACCTGTTAAATCTGAGATCAGAATAAATTAGGTTTATACTACTAGTATACTACTATGTGTACAACTACCTCAGCTGAGGTATATTATTAGACGTGCTGGATGTTTATTAGCTATTTTATCTTTTCTATTTTTACATAGCCCTCTGGGCTTCCTTATCTTTCTTTGTCTTTTTTTATTATTGGATCTTTTTTTGGCCATTTTTACCCACTGATTTAGATTTTATTGTTTTATTGATATTATTATTGACCAGGAGACCTTCTGAAAAATGTGTTCCTAATTACCTGGAAATGTCACCTTTTCTTGCAAAAATGGCAAATAAAGCACCTCAAATGAAAGGCAATCAAAAGCTAACTGAGCAGGTTCTATCAGAACAGAGTTCTGCACATCGGTCCAAACCCAGAAAGCAGGTTCTCCGCCACCAGCAGATGTCAGGATTTACTGGGTTACTGGTTTTTCAGATATCATTGAAAAATGCTTTTATTGTGTCTCCTGGTGCTCCTGAATCCTCTTCCTGTCTCTGTTCTCACTCAAACACACACACACACACACTCTCTCTCTCTCTCTCTCTCTCTCTCTCTCTCTCTCTCTCTCTCTCTCTCTCTCTCTCTCTCTCTCTCTCTCTCTCTCTCACATACAATTAGAAAACATTCATCAGAGTTTTTGTTCATAAATAGAAAATAAAATAATAAATGAAGATCTTAGAGGGGTTAAGCACACACATTTGTGACGTTTGTGTTTAAAATGTTAACGTTGCCCGTGTCTGTTCTGCACACGCTCAGTAGAGTCATGCCATCCAACGTGGAGATCAAAGCCAAAGTGAGCGACCCGGTTCTGCTGGCCCAGAGGGCCGCTGAGCTCAGCCAATCAGAAGGCACGATCATCAGGCAGCGCGACACATTCTTCAACTGCAGCCGAGGACGACTGAAGCTACGGGACTTTATGGTACCAGCAGAACCATTCTGGATCAACTATGATCTCATAGACTAGCGGTGACACCTTCATCTAGAACAGAACCAGAACCTTTGGGCTCTAAGGGCATTCTGTAGCTTCTTGGATAACCTGTCAGTGTTGGGAGGGCCAGAGTTAGAGCTGGTGTTGGTTCTGGACTGGTTTAGGAATATGAAGTTACACAGAGTGAATTTACAAAAGAGTACCAAATAACATCAAAGTTAAACAAATGACTTGTTCTTGTTGATTAGAACGGATCGGGTCAGCTGATCTTCTACGAGCGTCCAGATTCTGATGGACCCAAACTGTCCCAGTACTCCATCAGTCCGACCAGCAACCCGCCGAGCCTCCAGGTGAAGCGCCGCCTCCTGCAGGGTAACGGCGGTTACCACAGTGATACTCAGGTGTGTGTGTGTGTGTGTGTGTGTTCAGGTTGTTCTGGCTGATGCTCTTGGGGTCAAAGGTCAGGTGCAGAAGGTGCGACAGCTGTTTCTGATTGGTCAGACAAGAGTTCACCTGGACACAGTGGAAGGACTGGGACACTACATGGAGCTGGAGGTCAGCGCGAACACACACACACATGGACACACACACACACACTGTTTCATTGAATTTTATGGTTTGTTTTCAATAAAGGATTTCTTCTTAAAAGCGCATTATTACATGGTTTCAACAAGTAACAAAAATCAGAAATTTTAACAGCAACACAGTAAAATGTTCTTTTTAAAAGCCATACTATGTAACTTTTTCATGTTTAAATCATGTTCTTGAGCCAGTTTGTGCTAAAATGACCTTTACAGGGTTAATGATGTCACTCTGACCCCCACCACCCTCTGTGGCCAGAATACCACACTTGCAACTTCAGAGGGGCGGTCCGGTCCCTGTTGGACTTAGTAAAGTGGAGCTGACATGCCTGGTGCTGCAGTCTGCTTCCAGCATGTTTCCTGCATGTTTTAGATCATGAACACAGCTGATGTGTTTGATTTAGTGATGAACCGCTCCTGTAGACACTAATGAAGGCTGAGGAGACGTTTCAGCTGTTAGATTAAGGTGTTAGAAAGACCAACGCACAGCCAGGAGATACGTTTACCTTTTGGTGTCACTAACGGACACTAGAGGGTGCTAAAAACAAGCCAAGACTGCCAAGTATTTAAGATAACATCAACAAGCAGTTTCCAGTCCAGCCTGTTGGTGGCACTGTTCACTCCTTTTTTACAATAAATACACAAACAACAAAAGCAGGAAATTTTCCAAATATTTTGGAAAAACTTAAACGTTTCCTGTAACACAGGAGCAGATTGAGTTTTGCCAAATGTTCCTTTAACCCCATAACGCCTGAATTTATTTCCAAATGTGGGAAAAAATATTCACTTGTGTTTTTGCTTGTTAAATTAAGTGGGGAAAAAAATTTGACAAAAATACAGGAATGTGTTGGAAAAGCATCACTGGGCAGTGGAGAATTATGGACGGTATTATGGTTGCGTTTGGAGCGGTTCGAACAGAAGTTTCAGTCCAGTTGATTAGAAATCTCTCGTCTGCTCTGGTCTCTGCCGCCGCCCGCCTGTCCCAGCCCATCACGTCATGTTTGAAAACAACCTGAACTTGGTTTCTGCATAACTTCATCTAATGAATCAAGGTGAAATAATTTTCTGGAGGCAGGTGTGTTACACGCACTTTATGTGTGTGTGTGTTTCTGTAGTCCCCACACACACACACACATGTAAAATGCATGTAACACACCTGGCATTACCCAGCATTAAGTTTTATTTGCTAAAGTTTAGAGCAGAACAACATTTTAGCGGTTCGTTAACGTTGGTTATATCTGAGTGACCGTGACGAGGCGCCACCCCGCGCCGTGTGTCTGCTCAGCTGGACTTCCTGTGAGGCTGACGGAAGGTTCTGGTCTGGAGGCCGGACTAGCAGGTGTGGATCAGGTGTGTGTGGTTTGATCCTGGGCTCTGTGGAGGTGAAACTCTGCTGACTGAATGAATCTGTGTTTTTGATCAGGTGGTGATGCGACCGGAGCAGAGCGTTGAGGAGGGACAGCAGGTAACGCTCCAGCAGAAACATTTAATCTGTCAGATTAGAGCCGACTCTGGCTGGTGGAAACTCTAAATGTGGGGAAAGCTGCAGCTTCTTGTGCTGTAGCGTGAACTTCATCCCCAGCAGTTTTATACAAACACTGATTTTAAAATCTACATAATAAAAGCTTGTTTAATATTTCTCTGTGCAAAAGTCTCGATCCAGCACTCCTCTTGCCTTTCCGGTTTCTTTCCCAGCTGCTAGAGTTTCCTGTTGTCTGTGTGGGATCAACAGATAAAGGTTTTCAGGTGTTTCCCAAAGAGCTGTTTGCTGAAAGCTTGGAATAATTTATAATTATTAGAGAAACAGGATGACTGGAGGACAAAAGAAGCACAAAGTCTTGTATTCAAAGATTCTCTCCAGCAGATTAATAATCCAACCTTTAATTTCCCTCAGCATATTTTCATTCATTCATTTTGGGCCAGTTTATGGTTAAATAACGTTAGCTTTTGTGGGACTAAAACAACCTGCTGGTTAAAAGGTTAAATAAGGACAAGCCCACCAGAGACCAGGGCCGTTTCTCAACACGCGTACTCGTGTGAACTTGTGTACTCACGTCCTTGTGAAGCGTCATCAACGATGGCCCAAGTCCTGGTCCAATCCTACGTACATAACATGGCAAGTTCACTCAAAGTTCCCGGATGTGTTCTTGCTCTGCCGGTTGTATCGAAGATGCTTCAGTGCATCCTTCTGTGGACTTGGGACAGCACAGTATCCCATAATGCATTGCGTCACAAACTATTGTACTCCACACATCAGAGGAGAAACTCCTAACTAGTGTTTTATATCAGAAATAATAAATAAATAGAAAGTTGTCTGTGATTAAATAATTGTGTGTAACCTGTAAAATTTGTTGTTTTTCAGACTCGATCCCTCAAAATGCTAATTAGCTATCAAAATAAAAGCCTTCAATAGCTCAGTTTTGATGAAAAGCAAACTTTTTTCTTCATTTAACTGCAGGAAATGCTGGTATTTTGTCAATTTTGATAAAAGTAGACCAAATATTATACAAATAATGTGTTCATTATTATTTTGTTATTTAAGGGACAAACTAGACTTTTATTTTTATGTCGGGTAGTTTTTTGTAACCATGACGCCACTAAGTACAGTTCTGTTCCAAATGCCGTCCTCTTCCTCCCGTACTCGGTAGAATGGACTTTTTACTGTAGTACCTAAGAACATACTTGTCAGGTACACAAGAAAGTACTAGTGTACTTGGGTATTGAGAAACAGCCCTGGTTCAGAATCTAGCTCACCCAGTTTAACTCTGTTACCGTGGTGATCTGTTGCCTCGTTTCCACTGAATGGTTCGGTACGTTAGTTTGTTTCCATTGTAAAAGCAGCCCACATAACCGATGGAACAGTTGAGGCGGAGCTACTGGCGCCACACAACATGGTACCACGCTTGAAGGACAGAAAAACGCTGCTTACGCCTCCACCCTCAAGGTCCAGGCCCAACGTTTTCATCTCGTCTTGGCCATGGTTGTCTTGGCTGCACAGAGCCGAGAGAAACATAGCGGTAAGGTTTATGTAAAGCCCAGTGAGAGTCCAACCCGTGGCAAAATGGCTCCCTAGAGTATGACGAACCCTCAAGTATTGTACCAAGGTACTCCGTCCTCAAACAGGTCCTCCTCTGTTATTCCAAAACTCCCAACTTTCAACAGGAAGTCTGAGTCCAGAGACCCACACAGCCGTTTTCTTAGTTCAACTCATTTCATGGTTTCATATTAAAACATTTTATTATTTTACTGAAACTCACCATTAGAAAACATTTTATGAATGAATAAATCCTGAAACGTTTGAGTGTTTCTGACTTGTTCGTTCCATCTTTGTGTTTGTTGTTCAGATAGCCGTGAACCTGATGCAGCAGCTCGGGGTCTCAGAGGAGAACCTGGTGACTGGAGCCTACGTGGACCTGATTCTGAAGGGACTCACACCGACGGTTCCACTGTAGTTGGATTACTGTTGATTTGTAATCGGATTACAGAAACACACCTGATCTTTGGTTTCGAGGATTTGTTCGTTCTTAGTTATAAAACATTTATGTCTGGATTCAGTCCAGCAGGAGAGACGTGGAGAAAACAAAATAAATTAAATAAATGAACCTGGGTTCAGACGTGGTTTTTACAATCAGGTGTTTATTCTAGCGGTTTTTGTTCTTTTTAAAATTCAGTTCATTTGTATAGCGCCAAATCACAACAAGAGTAGTTTTCAAGACCCCTAACAAAGTAAACGTTTCAGTTGAGTTCAGTTCATTATGTCGCTTTCACATCTGGGTCAGCACCTCCCGCCCTGGTAGGGTATATTGTGTCCACATCTGGGTAGCCCGTGTGTTTTACGTGCTCAACGACCCTTTTTTCAGACCTCCTACCCCGGCCGTTCGCTTCGGGCTGAACTGGTCCAACACACCCACTTCCGACTGATTGGCCGGCTGAAATTCACGCCTACCTTTAGGGGGATCCACCGATTGGCCAGTAGAATCAGCCAGTGGGTGGTTCCCGCATGCGCGAATCATTATCATTCTGGATGCTGAGGAGTAAACATCTGTTTTCTGACTCCAGTCAGAGAGAGAGAGAGAGAGAGAGAGAGAGAATTCAGAGTCTCCAAAAGCAACACAGCTCACGCCACCTTTGTTTATTAATTAAGAACACCACGGACTTCTCCGCACGTCTTTTGCCCCACCCACGTACTCAGAGATTTTCGCATTCCCGAAAAGGCTGTGTGAACAAAACCTGGCCGGGCTGGACTGGGCCAGGTGTGAAAACGCCTTTAGTTACGTTTCCTTTGTAAGAAAACTCAGCAGATTTTATCGAGTCACTGACTTGTTGTGTCAGTCTTCAC
The DNA here is from genome assembly GCA_006937985.1 of Aphyosemion australe. Classification (NCBI taxonomy): domain Eukaryota; kingdom Metazoa; phylum Chordata; class Actinopteri; order Cyprinodontiformes; family Nothobranchiidae; genus Aphyosemion; species Aphyosemion australe. The sequence goes on from SSNS01000489.1 coordinate 121,727, forward strand.
AGCAATCCCCATACAAAGCAAGCATGTAGCGACAGTGGAGAGGAAAACTCCCTTTTAACAGGAAGAAACCTCCAACAGAACCTGGATCAGTGTGAGCAGCCATCTGTCACGACTCACTGGGGATTGAGAAGACAGAAGACACACACACACACACACACACACACACAAAGCATCTCAGAACAGAAAGTTTAGATTCAGATTTCACAGAAAAACTAAAACTTTCTTCACTGTTTTCATATTTCCTCATTTACTCTTACTTATGTTACTTATGGTAACTGTTTTATGAAGCTGCTAGCCATATCATTATGACCACCCATCTATTATTGTGTCAGATTGGATTAAATTAGATTATAATTGTTTTAATCTGGGCTGTACTTTATTTAAATGTAAATTCCTATAAAACCACGTGATATAACTTTTATTGTGAATTTGTTCCACTGTTGGGTTTAACATGACTGATCTGTATTAAAACCGTAGACCCCTCCATGGCTGGAGGCCTTCCTAACATTGGTTAGTTGTTTTCTAAACCATTACTCCACCCTCTGAGTAATCTAACCTGTGGGTGGGTTTAGTGTGCTTTAGTCCGGATCTACTTGAGCTACAGCAGAATCTCCACTTTCATTCAGTGAAGATTAGACTCTCATAACCTCCTGGCTTCATCGGTAGAACCGAGTGTGGAGGTTCGCTACGAAGTCAGGAGCTTTTGTTGGACTTTTGTTTGTTTTAGCAACTCAAGCTTCCACCTCTAGGAGTCAAATTAACCTACCTGCCACCTGGTAGGTGACACCTGAGCAGGATGAGCCCCCTCTAGTGGCTGGTTCCAGTACAAGTTTTAAGCCCCACCCCCCTCATGTAAAGAAAAGGCCCTGTAGCTTTATTAAAAAAAATCAAAATACATCTCAGATCATCATTTCAAGGTGTTGATTGGTGGTGTTTTTGCTGCTGTATGTTGGAGCATGTTTAGTAGTGTGTGTGTGTGTGTGTGTGTGTGTGTGTGTGTTTGGGGAGGGGGGTCAGACTTGGTCTAACCAGAACGTTCCACAGATGTGGAATGAAGAACACGGGACCAGAACCCTCCTGCAGCTGCACTGCTCTGTGTCACGTGGCCCACAGCGGGTTGTGGGATTGTCTTTGTTCATTAAAAGTGGACTGATGTATCTAAAAATAGAAGTTGAAGGAAGCGCTGATGCTCTTTCCTCTGACATTTTGAGGATTCGAGCAGAAGATGCTTCAGACACTTTCAGGTCAAATGGTTCTGCTGGAACAGAATGACTGACCCGCTTCTGAGGGAGGAACACCCCTAACAACATCTGCTATCCAAAGGGTCTGGTGCTGATGAGAAGGACGAGCAGCAGGATGTTCTGATCACATGGTTGTGATGACATCAGCAGCTTGTAAACAGCGGTTTGAGCAGCCAGCTGCGTGTTGGTGTTTCTGCCCAAGTCCCAGATGATTTCATGGCTCTTTAGCGGTCTGATCGGACTCACTGGAAGTCTTATCCAACAGAAATCTGCTGCAGTCTGAAGCAGCATAAGCTGCAGCGCGCTCTCCTTATGTAACTGATGACAAAACGCTCGTCTCTTACCCTCCATTCAGAACATTTAGGCTCCATCTGCTCTCACTGTTGTTCTCCACTTCATTCAGGAACAAACAGATTTTTGGTCCGCTGTCGTTTTCTTTCATCTACAAACAATATCTGCAGCAGATCTATAGAGGAGGGAAGCTGAAGATTAGTGGTTTATCTGACGCTGATGATTCATCAGTCAAGTCTGATGGCTCCATAAGGAGGACGTCTGAGTAACGGTTTGTTTTCAGTTCAGTAGACAGGAACCAGGACGCCTCACTACTGATCCTGCTCCAGCTAAAACCCAAACATGGAGCTAAAGATCACTGAAGTCCTCTGAGTGATAAAAGTCACAATCAGAAGTAACCTCAGTCGTTTAACTGAATACTGACCCTCAGCCCAACTGGGCTTCTGTAGCCCTCCGTGGGACTTCTCACCTCTCCATAGGTCCTCTGGCTCAGTCCGAACGGTTCCTTCTCCAGATGTTTCAGCTCCTCCCATAGACAGGTTCTAGATCAGGACTCACAGAAGACCAGACCAGTCCAGTGTTTGGTTCTGATCCATTCTTGCTGTTTTTAGAGAGACTGAAACACTGAAGCCCAGCTTTCTGGCACCTAGCTGCACATCTGGCTCTAGAAGATCTTGAGATTTCATTGGAAGCTGAACAGATTCAGGACTCCTGTTCCAAAGCAGGTTCAGATCAGAACCAAGGCTCCTAAATGTTCCACAGTAGGTCCAGTGTTGTTAGACGTGATGTGATTTACCAGAAAGCTCTGGTTTTGTGTCATCGGCCCAGAGAGCGTTCTCCCAGATGCTCTGAGGCTCCCCAGCAAGGATTTCTTTGACAGGTGTGTGATCTGACAGATGAACCTTGACCTTGGAGTTTACCTGAGACATCTCTGTTCTCATCTTTCTGTGGTCCATGATCAGTGGGGTACACACCCTGACACCTAACAGCACTGTGACTACCTCTCAGCCTTTAAACAGATGACCAGACTGAAGACACCACGCCTCCACATCTGATTCCCGGTGCGGACTGACGCTGCTGTAAAGCGCCGCTCACACGCCAGGTGTAAACTGGGAGTGACGCCACCCGGGGGTCACATCTCCTCTACAGGAACCAGCAACATCAGATTTTTATTAGTTAAATATTTATTGATGACTTTTGTCTGTTTGAAGTTATTTTTTTCTCATAAACAATCCTTTTCCTTTCCTTGTGGTCGAGTTTTACGTCAGTGTGAACGGTGGCCTGTGAGGAAAACCTCTGATATCATCAGTAACTCCTGATGCTGCTCTGAGAGCAGGAACGAGCCGGTGCCACAGCAGAAACAACAGTTTACTACAGTGTGGTGCTTAAACCCACGAAGAATTATTTGACCAAAATCTGCTCTACAGCTCGGTTCTTTCATTTGTCCTATCTGGGCTCCTGTAGCTGTAGGACCATAATGTTTTTGTCTCTGTGTATGGATTTTAATGACACGGCCGCCACAGCTAATCAGCAATAACATCCTGCAGATGTTAGTCGAGTTAGTGGCTCAGAGGCATTAACAGACCAACATGATCTCTGTGTGAACCTCTAGGATGAAGGGAAACAGAGAATCCCTCTAGGAATGATGGAAAACCGGATATTTTTCTGTTCCTGCTCTAAATGATCTTCAGTGACCGGCTGGAGGTGAAGCTTCGTGCTGCTGCAGCAGAGGCATGAATGGACCAGTCGTACAGTCTGAACGGATCGTCACTGCAGCTCTACAGCTGTTTGAAGGGGGGAACACCCTGGAGTCACATGACCGAGGCCACGTGCGCGCAGGTCGCTGGTTTCCACTCAGAGGAAGAACGTGTTTTATTAAACGGATTCATTTGGAGGAAAGTGGAGCGTGCGTGTGAGCCCGGCTCGTTGGCTGATGCTGATGCAGCCTGAATCCCGAATCCCTTCTCTCTCTCTCTCTCTTTTTTTTTTTTGCAATTGCATCGTTTCCATGGCGACGGGGCCGCTCCTCCACACCCACGCTGCTTACCCCTCAGCTCGCAGCAAACGAGCGAGGCAGAAAAAGAGGGAGAGAAAGAGAGAGGTGTGTTTTCTAACCCACGCATTAGAGTGGGAGACAACGTGTGCACTCTCACACGCACGCACACACACACACACACACACACACACATGCGTACAGGGAGTGTGTGTCATGCTGGCAGTGTGTGGGCTGAACCTAGCAGCCCTCCACTCATCCTGCCTCTCCCTCTTCGTCTCCAGATTCTCCTCCTCTTCCTCTTCTTTTTTCCATCTTCCATCTCTGCTTGCTGTCCTCCGTTCTTCTCTCCATCACTCGTTTCTCTTTAGTTTCTCATCATGGAGAGCAGCTCGCAGGTCTTCTGGGTGAGTCTCTGCAGCGCTGTGTGTGTGTGTGTGTGTGTGTGTGTTGAGGTGTCTGTGCTAAATATTTGCATGTTTGCTGTCTTGGTGAAAATGTGTGTGTGTGTGTGTGTGTGTGTGTGTGTGTGTGTGTGTCAGTCACCTGCTGTCACTCCTGAACTTTTGGACTCAAAACTACATTTTCTTTATATTTGGTCGTTTTTATTCATCCTGTTTTTTATATAACTCCTTCCTTCATTTCCTCCTTCCTCCTCTCCTTTTCCATCTGCTAACTTCCTTTCTTCCCTCCTCTGTTCCCATCCTCCCTCTTTCCTTTCATTTTCTCTTTTTTACTTGAAGCATCATTCTGTCCTCCTTTCATTTCTCTCCCCCTCATTCCTTTTTATCCCCTCCCTTCATTCATTTCCTAGTTTTTCTCTGCTCTCTTCCATCTCCTCCCTCTCTTAATTAATCACATCATTATCTCCTCTACCCCCCCCCACTTCTTTAGCTTTCTTTGATTCATCTGCCTCTTTTTATTTCCTGTTTCCTCCAGCATCATTTCACCATCGTGTGTGTGTGTGTGTGTGTGTGTGTTATGTAACCTCAGCAGAGAGTGTGTAGGCCGTATTCTCAGTCCGACTAGCTAAAGGACCCCCCCCCCCCCCCCCCCCCCCCCCAGAGGAAGTAGATGCACCTGTTTTAACGTAAAACTTTGGTGTAAGAATTGTTTCCCACCTGTAAATAATCGCCTCTCTGTAGAATGGTGGTCCCTAAATGACCTTTGACCCTTCCCTGACTGATCCCTGAGGTCATTGCTGGTGTCTCTCCTGCTTGTGTTAACACACGCCTGTATGCTCCAGAGCAGCTTTTCTAGAGGAGCTGCTGGTGAACTTCCTGTTGAAGCGGTGAGGATGGAGTTTGACTTTAGCTAATCTAGTGAACGATGTCGTCTCACAGCTCGTTTTTATCTCTGGTTGTTAAACTTAGAGTCTCATTAGTCACCATCACACACGGGTGAAATGACATCTCTGGATCTGACCCATCCCCGTGGGGAGCGGTGAGCTGCAGCAGCAGCTGCACTTGGGAACTTTTTGGTGGTTTAATCCCCCAATCCAACCCCTTAGTGCTGAGTGTCAAGACCTGACCGTGGATTTGAACCCACAACCTCACAGTCCCAGGGTGGACACTCATACCACTAAGCCAGTTGTTGATCCTGACTCTAGAATCCCGCTGAGCTTCACAGATAAGAAGACTGTTGGTCCCATCGCTCCTGGAGGAATTCTCACCTCCCATGTCGGGTTTGAGCTCAGATCCGATCATGAAGTGAACGACTCTCAGCTGCAAACATCAAATTTAAATTCATTTTCTGTAAAACTGACTTTCAGACATTTTGCTAACGTTGATCAGCTATGGCGGCCATCTTGAATCAGGTGGTTTAAAACGTTAATCAGCCGTAGACGAGAGCGTTCTGAGTGCTTCGAGACATTCTGCTAAAATAATAACAAACTTGACTTGGAGTCAAATTCAGTTGGTGGAGTTTGTTTGTTTATTTGGACCGAGTCGTGTTTCTGTCTGGTTCTGGTCGCTTTGAGCTCATATTGAGAGTTTTTATTGTTTCTTGTTATTAACACTAACTTCTCAGAAATCTGCACCTGATAATAGCCCCAGCGTATCTGACTGAGCTCCGTCACCCTGACCCACCCTCGCGTGCTCTCAGATCCGCTGATCGGGTTGTCTCTGGGGCTGGAGGTGAAAGAGCGTTCTCGGTCAGTCGCCCGAAGCTCTGGAGCTCACGTCCCCTCCAGGTTAGGCAGGCTTTAAATCTCGCCTAAAACATTATTTGTCTCAGGTTTTTTATCCTTAACGGCACCTTTGAACAACCTTTTTATTATTTTCCTTCTATATTTTAGTAAATTGTCTTTTTTGGGTCCTTGCTACATGACCTGTCTCATTGGTGGTTTTATTTGACCTTGTTGACGGTTTCCTTTGTTTTTATCTGTCGCTGCTAGCCATGTCAGCACTTTGGTTGTGCTGTTTAAGTGCTTTATAAATAACCTGGTCTGCTATAATGCATCATTTAGAGATTTATCGTGATGTTTATCTGAGATCGTAACTTTAACCTCCATAAGGAACCAGAGCGGTGGCGAGCAGGCGACAGGCCCGAGGCTCACATCCCAGATTGACGCTCATGTGCTGAGATCCGGGTTCTGTGGAGGAACTTTACTCTTCTTCAGGTTTTTGCTGATGCACAGTGAACTCATTTGATCGTGTTTAGTATTTTTAACCTTCACGCTGTGATCGGTTTGGGTCGGAGCGCTGCAGGTTCGATGGATCCGAGCAGGAAACCCAGCAGATCCTCTTTAGCTCCAGTGTGAGAAACTTGACAAGATAAAGTGTGTGTCAGAAGGAGAGAATACAGTGAATATTATCAGTTCCTGCCACTGGTTACCATGGTAACGGACAAGGCAGCGACATTTCCAGGACAGCACACACACACACACACACACATCCTGTTCACACCTAACAATGAAATGCATGTTTAGCGATGTGACCGCAGGTTCCCTGGAGCTGTGAATGAACCTGAAGCAGGAGTTCTGTCGGATGATTTCCATCCAGAACTCCGGGAGCAAACGGCTCAGATGGTGTGAGAAACGTCGGGTCTTTGGGAAAGCTCACCACAGTTGCTTCAGCTGGCACATTAATGGATTTTTCTTGTTAACAAGCAGTAAACGAACGACTCAGTGTTTGGACAGAATTTAATTCTTCAGTTTTAGGATTTAGTTATTTGCAGCAAAATTTAGAAAAATGTTTCCAGATTATTAGATGTGGAAGTTTTCCACTTTTATTAGTCAGAATCGGTAGATTTCAGGTTGTTTTCCTCTTTAATGAGTTTAAGATAAACTGGTGGTTTGGCTTGGTCGTTGTAAGGTGGGTCGGTGATATGCAGACCGAGGAATGAAACAAACTACAGGAACCAAACCGGACAGTCTTGTTGTAGTTGAGAGGTGGAAATCACATAAAACGTCAGTATAGAGACAATAATAGTGCTGTTGTGAGATTACATACGAATTAATTATGACCTGTAATTAAAGTTCAGTCTGCATGAAAAACTCAGAGTGACCCATTAGAGTCAGAAATAATAATAAAACATGGGTTTTCAGTGTTCCACACCTTTAAGTTAGGGGTGATGGTGGCTCAGGAGTTCACCCTGTAATCGGTGCGTTGCCGGTTTGAAACCAGGCTCACCTGTGTCAGTTGTGTCCTTGGGCAAGACACCCTACTTGTCTGCTGGTGGTGGTTGGAGGGACTGGTGGCTTCTGTCAGTGTGCCCCAGGGCAGCTGTGGCTACGGTGTAGCTCATCATCATCAGTGTGTGAATGACTGTAGTGTAAAGTACTTTGGAGTCCTCTGACTCAGAAAGGTGCTAAGCAAGTGCAGGTCACTTATCATTTACCAGTTGAGTTTGACTTCACTCGTTCAGCAGAGGCCAAGCTAATCGGTTGGTTGAGTTTTTCCAGCATCTTTCCTCTCCGCTGCTTAGAGTCAGTAAACCCAAAGCTCGATCAGATGATTAGTTTATTTTTCCATTTATAACAAGAGCTGGGCAATAAAACAATAGCAATATATATATTTCAATATAACTATAGACATATGAGAAAAGGTCAATATAAACCTTCAATATAAAAAACCAATCATATTAGGTGCTGCTCCACGCTGGACCAATCAGTGGCTGGAATAGAGCCACGCAGCAGCCAGATGTGCTGCTAACGGCTAATGTTTGTGTAGCTTTAGCCTCTTGCTGCAGGGAACAGGTAGGCCATCACTGGAAAGAATAGAAAGAAATTAAGTAAATAAAGTTTGTTTATGTAACGTTTATCACAGAAAGAAAAAACACAAAGTGCTTCATAAAGATCAACAAGACAAAAAAGTTTAAGTAGTTTTATATACAAGGGTCTTCAGCTGCTTTTTAAAGGTAGCTGCTCCTCAGACTGTCAATAAAAATAAAAGAAGTTCATTCCAAAGTCGGGGTGCAACAGCTGGTTTGCCTTGACCTCAAAATGCCCTGATACGGCCCTGGATGTGGGACTGACTTTTGACAGTGATCTGAATTGTATCAAAGATATAAATATCACATGCTTATGAATTGTTGCTTTATGAAGGTAAAAAGGTGTAGTGGGATAAATCTGCCTACATTTCAAGAACTTTGTTTAGTTTTCTTGTTTTTATTTGAATATTTTCCTGTCCTGTCTGTCTCTGCTTCTCCTCTCCATCCACCAGAAATATCGGTTTCCTGGCTTCCTACTCTTTTACACCTCATAAGTTACTTTTGAACTACGGTAAGCAGTTCAAATGAATCTACCGGCTGAAAAATAGTGGATGGCGCGGCTGCGCGGGTGAGGTGAAATCATCGCAGCATGGGTGATGTGCTCCGCAGCAGCTCTCCAGCACCCGCGGCAGCGTCAGACACGAATAAAAGACACAAATAAACCACAGAAAACACAAGATTAGCAGTGCGCTGTTAGTGAGCATTCTCTGGGAGCAAAACCGACCAATCACAAGCATGCATTCTCCATCTCGTTTGATGGGTGTTTAGAAAAGTGGACACTACTCTGCAACCTACGCTGCATGTTACGTACCATTGGCCACTTTTAAGTGGTTATACAGAAATTCTTCAGCCTTTCTAGTGGTTATACGGCGTATACCAGCGTATCACGTAGACTACCCTACTGCTTCTTAGGGTTCTACAACCCCCCAAATTGCTTCACAACACAATCAGTCATCCACCCATTCACACGCTGGTGGGGATGAGCTACACCAGGGGTCTCCAACTCCAGTCCTCGAGGGCTACCATCCTGCTAGTTTTCTGTGTTTCTTGCTCTGCCACACCTGAATGAAGTAATTCAATCCTCACAGGCCTGTTAATTATTCATTCATTTCAATCAGGTGTGTAGGAGCAAAGAAACAGCTAACATGTGCAGGATGGTAGCGCTCAAGGACTGGAGTTGGAGATTCCTGAGCTTAGCCGACCACCACCAGCAGGCAAGGTGGGTTAAGTGTCTTGCCCAAGGACACAACGACAGCGACAGACTTACGATTGCAAGGCGGCCACTTAACTCCTCTGCCACCATCGCCCTAGGATAGGGAAAGTTTTTTGGTTGAGGCGACTGACTCTGAGCTATATTGTTACGTATTGGCTCATAAGTTGTTGAGGCAACCAGTTTCAAGCCAGCAGGGGGCGCGGCCAGGACTTGGCTGCTGTGCAGTACAGCCACATCACACGGTACCACTTAGCCATTAGCAAAGCCAATTCAAATGTAAATTAGGTGCAGAGTCCTGAAGAGAGTGCTACACTGTCGTTTTTTTAGGCTGAATATTTAAATTTTAAATAAGATGCACCGAAATGCCAAAATATTGACTACACGTATCTACAGCACTAAGACACTCATTTATACAGTTTATCAGCATAAAAAGTTGATTTGGGGAATGCCTTGTAAGTCGTACTCTGGGGAATAACAGCTCCGGTGTACCTGTTTGAGGATGTCAAAGTCAGGTGGAGGAGGAAATAGCTTTAAACTACAGGATCTGGAGTCTTACTTCCTGATATGCGGACATCTCTCCTCTGATTGGCTAACAGCAACACGACTCTACCACTGACTCTGTTTGCTCTGCAACGTTGATGTTTTATCTCCACCAATAACACAAGCCTGGAGGAGTTCTGCTGTGTGGTGGAGTTGCTAATGCTAACGGTTAGCTTCTACTAGCCCAGACGTTCTCTGCTGTTTCCTGGACGCTAAACCAACAACAGCCTTCCCCGTCGTGAGTCAAGATGGGTGAGTCCATGAATGTTCAGTGACAGTGTGACATAGATCTGTCAGGATTTTCTAATCCTAGAGTTTCACCTAGAGTCTATTTTCTATCAGAAGCTAAAGCAGGAGATAGGTGGAGGAGACTGTTTTCTTTTGCCTGCTAAAATAAGTAAAAATTGTTTTTCAGTGAACCTGCTCTTTAAAAATAATTTCTAATAGAATATTTCGCCTTAACTTGTACAAAGAGCATAAAATAGTAGTAACACATGGTTGAAAACATAATTAACAACTTTCTGTTAACCTTATGTTACTCATCCAGAACCCTAACTGACAGTCACCAGTCTCTAAAACTTGTTTTGAGACAAAATCTGAAAAGTTTCTGAACTACAGCCTTAGTCTGGAGTCTTTTATGATTGTGTGTGTGTGTGTGTGTGCGCGCGCGTGTGTGTGTGTGTTCCTGTACGACTGTCCTTACTGGGACCTTTGTAAGTTTTGGTCCCTATGGGGACCTCTGCTCCTCACTTCGTGACCAGACGGTTTAAGAATCAGGTTTTAGTCAGTGAGCGTCCTCACAAAGACATGACTGAGGTTTATATACCCGTGTGTGTTATCAGTAATGTCCAGCTTCTCACATTTTCCTGCCAAACATCCGTTTCCTTGGCAACTGAGACAGGAAGCAGGAAACACGAGTCACAGAAAGAACTTCTAATCAATGTCAAGTATTTTCTCTTGAGTTGTTTTCTTGTCTCCAGCATGTCCTCTTGCAGTCTTTGTTGCCATGGAAACATTTTGGTTTTTTTAACCAGACCCACACAGACCAGCTGGTTAGCATGCTGTTAACAATTAGCAGCCGACCAGCTGCCTGCCAGTATGCTAACATAAGCTAATAGGACGGTCCTCTGAGTTTGTGAAGTCTTCCCAGAAGATTAAGACAATAAAGTGACACTTTAAATATTTATAATATAAATGAATGATTTATTTTGATTTTGCATTATTTATATACACTGCTCACAAAAATTAAAGGAACCCTTTTTTTATTGGGCCTGGCATGAAATCAATGAAACCTGTCTGATAATTTTCTGGTTGATTAAGCAGCTGAGGGCATTGTTAATCACTTTCAGCTGTATTGGTGTTCATGGACTTAACGACAGGTGCACTAAAGTGGCAACAATTACAAAACCCTCAAAACAGGACTGGTTTAACATGTGGAGGTCATTTCAAGTTTCTCCCTCTTGATCTTTTTTGGCTGGTTTTCCACTCGTGCTAGTTTTGGCTTGAGTAATTATCTCTACTGGCAGCATGAGGCGATTCCTTAACCCTACAGAAGTTGCACAGGTTGTCCAACTTCTCCAGGATGGCACATCCACACGTGCTGCAGCAAGAAGGTTTAATGTGTCTCCCAGCACAATCTCCAGAACATGGAGGAGATTTCAGGAGACTGGCGGTTATTCTCGGAGAGCTGGACAGGGCCGTAGAAGGTCCACAACCCATCAGCAGGACCGATACCTGCTCCTTTGTGCAAGGCGGAACAGGCTGAGCACTGCTCGTGCCCTACAGAATGACCTCCAGAGGGCCACTGGTGTGAATGTCTCTACCCAAACAATCAGGAACAGACTTCATGAAGATGGCCTGAGGGCCCGACGTCCTGTAGTGGGCCCTGTGCTCACTGCCCAGCACCGTAGAGCTCGACTGGCATTTGCTCAAGAACACCAGAATTGGCAAGTCCGCCACTGGCGCCCTGTACTTTTTACAGACGAGAGCAGGTTCACCCTGAGCACCTGTGATAGACGTGAAAGAGTCTGGAGAAGACAAGGAGAACGTTATGCTGCCTGCAACGTCGTTCAACATGACAGGTTTGGTGGTGGGTCAGTGATGGTCTGGGGAGGCATATCCATGGAGGGACGCACAGACCTCTACTGCCTAGGAAATGGTGCTCTGACTGCCATAAGGTATCCAGATGAAATCCTTGAACCCTTTGTCAGACCCTACGCTGATGCAGTAGGTCCTGGTTTTCTCCTAATGCACGACAATGCCCGGCCTCATGTGGCAAGAGTATGCAGGCAGTACCTGGAGGATGAAGGAATTGAAACAATTGAATGGCCTTCACGATCCCCTGACTTAAACCCAATAGAACATCTGTGGGACATTATGTTTGGGTCCATTAGGCGGCGCCAGGTTGCTCCTCAGACTGTACAAGAGCTCAGGGATGCCCTCACACAGATCTGGGAGGAAATGCCACAAGACACCATCTGTTGTCTCATTAGGAGCATGCCCCGACGTTGTCAAGCATGCACACAAGCTCGTGGGGCCACACAAGATACTGAAAAGCATTTTGAGTTGCAGAAATGAAGTTTTTGAAATAATGGACTAGCCTGCCACATCTTCATTTCACTCTGATTTTAGGGTGTCTACACAATTGAGCCCTCTGTAGGCTGAACACTTTTATTTCCATTAAAAGACTTGGCATCCTTTTGTTCCTAAGACATTGCCCTGTCGTTATTTGTATAGATATCCAACTTCATATTGAGATCTGATGTATCTAATGGGTTTCTTTAAAGTGTTCCTTTCATTTTTGTGAGCAGTGTATATATATATATATATATATATAATTCTAGGTTATGAAGTAGATAAATAGGAATGGGTTGAAGCTGAAGCTTATTTTGCCAATCCCATCTGAAGTGTCCAATATAAAACATCTTATGGTCTCTATTCTCCGTTTCTGGTTTGTTTTTGACTCTATGCATCAGTTTACAAAGTCAAACAAGACTTTGTTAGATTAGGACTGATGAACGTTTGACTGGTTTGGAGTCAGTATTCGCACTGTCGAGAGGCTAACTAACCTCCAACACAGTTAGCTCCTGATTTCATTTCCCACACTAAGTGTAATGAGTTAGCATCCTTTTTCAACGAGAAAATCATAAACATCAGATGAACCATTCATTCCTCCTTGTCTACCAACACAACCAGACCACCGCTACAGCAACAATCTGGCTAGAACGCCAGCTTTCAGTGTGATTAGTGCTAAAACACTGGAGGACATAGTAAACACCTTAAACTCATCCACCTGCTGTCTGGACACCCTGCCAACAAACTTCTTTAAAAATGTTTTTAGTTGCTTGAAAGCTGATGAACTGAACATTGTTAATTGTTCCTTAATGTCAGGTATTTTCCTAAATCATTGAAAACTGCTGCTGTTCAGCCTCTTCTAGAGAAAAACTAGATCCTTAGTGATGAATAACTACAGACCAATCTCTAATCTCCCTTTTATTGGGAAAATGATTGAGAAAGCAGTTTTGATCCAGCTGAACAACTTTTGGAGACAAACAACCTGCTAGATGGTTTTCAGTCAGGCTTTAGACAACACCACAGCACTGAGACTGCACTGAGGTATTCAATGATATTCAGCTAAATACAGACTCAGGTAAAACATCTGTTCTGATGATGCTCCATCTCAGTGGAGCTTTTGATACTGTGGATCACAACAGCCTTCTTGATAGGCTCATAAACTGGTCAGGAGTTATGTTGTTTCTATTGGTGATCATAAATCAAAGCAGATCACCATGACATGTGGGGTCCCTCAAGGCTCAATTCTTGGACCACTGCTCTTCCATCTCTACATGCTCCCCCTGGGTCAGGTCATACACAATAACAACATTACCTATCATAGTTATGCAGATGACACCCGGATCTAGCTAGCGCTATCACCTAGTGACTTTGGTCCCCTAACCCATTTTTATAAAACACACCGTGCTGGAAAATCAGCGTAATATTGCCGCAACAGTGTGTCTTATGAACGTGCTATGGCGACAGACGATGCAAAAATTTTGCGGCTTTCGTACCACCACGCTTGATAGTAATATTGTGGTAATATTCTTATAAACGTGGGCCCCATAACCCAGAGGTCGATGGATCGAAACCATCCTCTGCTACCACCTCTCCCTGGGTTGCCACCTTATCGTGGTGGAGGGGTTTGAGTGTCCCAATGATCCTAGGAGCTAAGTTGTCTGAGGCTTTATGCCTCTGGTAGGGTCACCCATGGCAAACAGGTCCTAGGTGAGGGATCAGACAAAGCGCAGCCCAAAATACCCCTTATGATGAGTTCAATAAATGGAACCAGTGTTCCCTCGCCCGGACGCGGGTCACCGGGGCCCCCCTCTGGAGCCAGGCCTGGAGGTGGGGCACGCTGGCGAGCGCCTGGTGGCCGGGCTTTCACCCATGGAGCCCGGCCGGGCATAGCCCGAAGAGGAGACGTGGGTCCCCCTTCCCATGGGCCCACCACCCGTGGGAGGGGCCAAAGGGGTCGGGTGCAATGTGGAAAGGGCGGTAGCCGAAGGCGGGGACCTTGGCGGTCTGATCCTCGGCTACAGAAGCTGGCTCTTGGTACGTGGAATGTCACCTCTCTGGTGGGGAAAGAGCCGGAGTTGGTGTGTGAGGTTGAGAGGTTCCGACTAGATATAGTTGGACTCACCTCAACGCATGGCTCTGGCTCTGGAACCAGTTTCCTTGAGAGGGGTTGGACTCTCTACCACTCTGGAGTTGCTCCCACTGAGAGGCGTCGAGCAGGGGTGGGCATACTTCTTGCCCCCCATCTTGGTGCCTGTACGTTGGGGTTTACCCCGGTGAACGAGAGGGTAGCCTCCCTCCGTCTTCGGGTGGGGGGACGGGTCCTGACTGTGGTTTGTGCTTATGCACCAAACTGCAGCTCAGACTACCCACCCTTTTTGGAGTCCCTGGAGGGGGTACTGGAAAGCGCTCCTTCGAGTGACTCCCTCGTTCTGCTGGGGGACTTCAATGCTCATGTGGGCAATGACAGTGAGACCTGGAGAGGTGTGGTTGGGAGGAACGGCCCCCCTGATCTGAATCCGAGTGGTGTTTTGTTATTGGACTTCTGTGCTCGTCATGGATTGTCCATAACGAACACCATGTTCAAGCATAAAGGTGTCCATATGTGCTCTTGGCACCAGGATACCTTAGGCCGCAGGTCGATGATCGATTTTGTTGT
>SSNS01000489.1:138501-168405 GCA_006937985.1 Aphyosemion australe
GTGAACCATGAGATCGCATGTTCAGACAATCCCAAACAAGGAAGCTTATGTTTTAAAACAGCATGGCCTACAGTGTCAAAGGCTTTTGACAGATCAATAAAAAGTGAGGCACAGTACTGCTTTATATCCAGAGCAACAAGTATGTCATTGATCACCTTTGTGGCTGCAGTGATGGTGCTGTGCTTTTTTCTGAAACCTGATTGCAGACTTGAGAGAAGGTCATTTGAATATAAAAAGTCTTTCAATTGTTCACTTACTAGGGTCTCTAGAATTTTTGCCAGGACACACAGATTAGATATTGGTCTGTAATTTGTTAATAGAGCTGGGTCACCACCTTTTAGTAAAGGAGTCACAAAAGCAGACTTCCAAACTGATGGTATTTGTTTGTTTTTGATAGAAAGGTTAAAAAAAACTGTAAGAGGTTCTGCAATGAAATCAGCAGCCATTTTCAAAAAATAGGGTTCAATCATGTCTGGGCCAGAGGGTTTTCTGGGATCCAGAGTTCTAATAATTTTATGCACTTGCTCTACAGTAAATGGAACGACGTTAAAAGAAGCACCAGGGATCATTTGGGAATCTGTGCAGTTGTTTGTGTTCGCGGTCTATTTAGAATTTTGTGTTTTCATCACATTTGGCTTGTATTTTGTTGCATTGTTTGGAAAAAGAACATAAACATAAAAACTATTTGAGGTATTTTGAATTTCTTTAGGTTTTGAACATTAAATGTTATTTAAATGACATTCTATACTTTTTAGAATTGTTCTGCAATTCATCTGGTATGTGAGATTGTTCAGAAACAGTCATTTAGACACGTAGAAACAGAAGAAAAGAATATATTGTGATATATAAATATATACATTTATCGCAATATAGATTTTAGGCCATATTGCACATTCCTACCTGCAAGAAGAACCTGCCAACAAACTTCTTTAAAAATGTTTTTAGTTGCTTGAAAGCTGATGAACTGAACATTGTTAATTGTTCCTTAATGTCAGGTATTTTCCTAAATTATTGAAAACTGCTGCTGTTCAGCCTCTTCTAGAGAAAAACAAACTAGATCCTTAGTGATGAATAACTACAGACCAATCTCTAATCTCCCTTTTATTGGGAAAATGATTGAGGAAGCAGTTTTGATCCAGCTGAACAACTTTTGGAGACAAACAACCTGACTCACTCTGTCAGTGTCTGGAGCAAGTTAATGAGTGGATGCAGTCAAACTTCCTCCAGTTAAACAAAGACCAGACTGAAGTTCTTGTCTTTGGAGATCAGAAGGATAGGATGGAGGTTACTGCTCAGCTTGGCTCCAGAGGAATAAAAACAAAGACTCAGGTTAGAAATCTTGGTGTCATGGTTGATTCAGACCTGAGCTTCACTGGTCACATCAAGGCTATAACTAGATCAGCGTTTCATCATCTTCATCAAACAGCAAGACTCAGAGGTCTCATGTCCAGACCAGACCTAGAGAAACTCATTCATGGGTTCATCTCCAGCAGGCTGGACTACTGAATGGTCTTCTGTCTGGTCTTCCCAAAAAAGCTGTGAAGCAACAGCAGCTTCTTCAGAATGCTGCTGCTAGAGTCTGAACCAGAACCAAGAGAACCGAGCACATCACTCCTGTACTTAGATCTCTACACTGGTTACCAGTAAACTACAGAATCCATTTCAAAGTGCTTCTACTAGTTTATAAATCACTNGACAGATTCTGTTCATAACTTTTATGGACAGAATTTCTAGGTGCAGCCAAGGTGGTGAGGGGATCCGTTTTGGTGACCTAAGGATCAGGTCTCTGCTTTTTGCAGATGATGTGGTCCTGTTGGCTTCATCAGAACGTGATCTCCGGCTTTCGCTGGAGCAGTTCGCAGCCGGGTGTGAAGCAGCTGGGATGAAAATCAGCTCCTCTAAATCCGAGACCATGGTCTTGAGTCGGAAAAGGGTAGAATGCCTTCTCCAGGTCAGGGACGAGGTCCTGCCCCAAGTGGAGGAGTTCAAGTATCTCGGGGTCTTGTTCACGAGTGAGGGAAGGGTGGAGCGTGAGATCGACAGGCGGATTGGTGCTGCGTCTGCAGTGATGCGGGCGTTGTGCCGGTCTGTTGTGGTGAAGAGGGAGCTGAGCCGAAAGGCGAAGCTCTCAATTTACCGGTCGATCTACGTTCCTACCCTCACCTATGGTCACGAGCTTTGGGTAGTGACCGAAAGAACGAGATCGCGAATACAAGCGGCCGAAATGAGTTTTCTTCGCAGGGTGGCTGGGCTCTCCCTTAGAGATAGGGTGAGAAGCTCGGTCATCCGGGAGGGGCTCAGAGTAGACCTGCTGCTCCTCCACATCGAGAGGAGCCAGTTGAGGTGGCTCGGGCATCTGATTAGGATGCCTCCTGGACGCCTCCCTGGTGAGGTTTTCCGGGCACGTCCAACCGGGAGGAGACCCAAAGGAAGACCCAGGACACGCTGGAGAGATTATGTCTCTCGGCTGGCCTGGGAACGCCTTGGGATTCCCCCGGAGGAGCTGGCCCAAGTGGCTGGGGAGAGGGAGGTCTGGGCTTCCCTCCTTAGGCTGCTGCCCCCGCGACCCGACTCCGGATAAGCGGAAGACAATGGATGGATGGATGGATGGATATTCTTATAAACGCACATTAAGCCTTGGCACACAGAAAGTGGCGTCATGATCACGTGATGAATTAATGCGGAGCTCCGGCCGGGAACTATATTGAAAATGAAAGTAAACACGGGTATACGTTTCATTTTGTAAACAGAATCAGCTGAGATGATAAACTGCAGCGATGCAGCTCGCCTAGAGCTTCTCTCCGTTAGATCAGGAGCTCAGATCATCTGACAGTTCACGGGGAATGTGGAGGACAGACACCTGTAGCTGCTTGTGAAAAAACGTTAACGAGTGCAGTTTTGATCGCAATAAAAAGCAAGTTATGTCCAAGATACACGGAAGTCCATGACAGCGCAGAGACCGCCCCATACCTCCTTTATGCCGCTATTGCATAATCTTTTATAAAAAGGACACGATTGTGCCACATTACAGCCACGGTCTGAGCTCTTATCAACGACATAAGGCTCCCAGATGCTGCCTCGGCGTTGCAGCAAATTGGCGGCATTGTTTTAAAAGAGGCTCTAGACTCACTCTGTCAGTGTCTGGAGCAAGTTAATGAGTGGATGCAGTCAAACTTCCTCCAGTTAAACAAAGACAAGACTGAAGTTCTTGTCTTTGGAGATCAGAAGGATAGGATGGAGGTTACTGCTCAGCTTGGCTCCAGAGGAATAAAAACAAAGACTCAGGTTAGAAATCTTGGTGTCATGGTTGATTCAGACCTGAGCTTCTCTGGTCACATCAAGGCTATAACTAGATCAGCGTTTCATCATCTTCATCAAAGAGCAAGACTCAGAGGTCTCATGTCCAGACCAGACCTAGAGAAACTCATTCATGGGTTCATCTCCAGCAGGCTGGACTACTGCAATGGTCTTCTGTCTGGTCTTCCCAAAAAAGCTGTGAAGCAACTGCAGCTTCTTCAGAATGCTGCTGCTAGAGTCTGAACCAGAACCAAGAGAACCGAGCACATCACTCCTGTTCTTAGATCTCTACACTGGTTACCAGTAAACTACAGAATCCATTTCAAAGTGCTTCTACTAGTTTATAAATCACTCAATGGCATGGGGCCAAAATACCTGTCGGATCTCCTTCCAGTATCTCCACCCAGCAGGGCTCTGAGATCCTTAGGAAGCAGTCAGCTGGTAGAACCGGGTCAGAACCAACCAGGGTGAAGCTGCTTTTAGCTACTATGCTGCACACAGATGGAATCAGCTTCCTCATGACCTCAATGTGCCCCAGCTCTAGTAACGTTCATGTGTTCATCAGCCTTTGAATGAATGTTTGTGATGCTGCACCTGCTGCGCTGTAGCTGCTCAGCCTTTAACTTGGTCTTTTATCTGATTCTGACATCTAACTTTATTTGTGTATTTTTATCTGCTGTTTTATTTTGTCACGTTGTTCACCTGGAAAGCACACTTCTGAGTACGACATGTGCTATATAAATAAAGCTGCCTTGCCTCTGAGTTTGGTTTGTGATTTGGGTTTTTTACCTAAAACCAGACCACAACATAACCGTTTCTACCTTCTGGTCGTGTTCTTAAAGCTTTCCAACCCGTATCTAAACACCTGAGTTTAAACAGCATTTTCATTTCTTAGAGTAGCTTTGGTTTAGTTGAATTTTTGACTCCTTTTTAATCACCAAATGACTTTGTTCTTTAAACATTATATTTGATTTAGTTTCTTTAATATTTTATGGGGGTAGTGTTTCGACTCTTCTCTTATTTTATTCTTGTATTTTCTATAGAAGAGGCCCTAAGGTGCGTTGTAATTTTACCTTGAATTTCTCAGCCTCTGAATAAACAGAAAAAGAACATTTTAAGTATCTGACCTTTTCTATATGTTTGAGAATATTTTTGTAAAAGATCATTTGTTTGGTCCCGTTTGTCCCAAATGACCTTTTAGTCTCTTGGTGGTCCTTTTATTGTTTATGATCTTTCTGAAATCCTCTTTGGTCGCTTTAGTCAGAGACACCTGTTGGTTTCTATGCTTGTTCAGCATCTTTTGTGGCCGTTTGGAACCTTTTTTCATTATTTTCAGTGTTTTTCACTGCTGTTACATTGAAGGAATTTTCTGTTCCCGTCTTTGGTCACTTTATTTGTTTGCGGTGGTTCTGGGGTACGTTCTGGTTATCTGTTGAATATTGATGGAAAAGCTGGAGAATCAGATGTTAGAGTAGAGATGAAGGATGTGTGGAAAACCTTTTGTTCTGAACTCGTTTCCTGCTGAAAATCAAAGCTAAAGATGAATTTTCATCATAGTCTGTGTTTGTTCTTCTCCCTTTAGAAGCAGATTTTTTACATCTTCCACCCTGCAGGTAGAAACAAGGTGTGCTGTTCTTTTTGTGGGTCTCTTGTTTCCATGTGAACGGCTCCACGTTGTGAGTCTGAACCTGAAAACTGTCTCCAACTGTGCAACAGAAACGGATCCAGCTCTGATTTAAATCCACTCCATCTTCTAACTGTTTGGTTTCCTTTCTTCTCCCTCTCCTCCCTTCCTCCACATCCTGGCCTTCCTCTCCTTTACTTCCCACCCACATCCTCCCGCTCTTCCTCCTTCTTTTCCTGTCGTTCTACAGGATGGGCAGGGCAGCTCTCTGAAAACGGTCTGAACCTCTGAGACCCGTTTTAGGATTACTCTGAAGAAAATACCTGGACTCATTCTACCATCCTCTGGACCAGCTCTGTTCTACGTCACATCTTGTCACCAAAGTCTCCGCTGGAGTCTGTTCTCCAACGCCCAAACAACCAAAATCCAGAAACGTGAGAACCTGAACCACTTCTGACCAGACCAGAACCCCGTCGGACCGAGGAGTGCATCGAGCCTGAAGAGATCTGTAGAACTTGGTTAAGACCAGTGAAGAAGTTTGATGGGACTGCTGACGATAGGTGAGTCTCCTACTAGTTTTACTGGACTTTACTTCCAGGACCCAGTGAGTCAGAACAAACGGCTTTTGTGTGGTTAGGTCATTTAATAGAGGTGCACCAAAAATGTTCTGGTGCGTGGATCCGGCAGGATCAGTGAACACCATCAGCTGAGCAGTTATCCGTGAACTCGCCACCACTAGAGGCGGATTCATCAGGACGACGATTTTCCATGAGGACAGTTTTACTTCCAGAATCATACATTTGAAATAATCAGAATAAAAACATTTCAGCTAATTAGAGCTCTTTGGCAAAATGGGTTGAAATCCGACTCGGCGGGTCAGACGTGAGCGGGAATCAGAAACCCGAATCTGTTCATCACAGGTGAATGATTCTGCTCCACGCGACCACATCCAGGGTCTTCAAAGCTCTTTACCTTCTATAAATACATTCTCCTGACGTCTGAGGACAGTTTTAACCACCTCACATCCTCCTGACTTTCTCATAGTTCTTGTTATAAACAAGTTCTTAAACTGGTCTCCTTTTCCAGCTGATCTGAGTGTTTTAGGGTCAGGGTCAGCATTTTATGATGCTGATCAGCTGTGGCGGCCATCTTGAATCAGATAAACTAAAAGGCTGTGTCCAAATCCAGGGATTGCATGCTCATGAGTACCCGTCCTCATTGGTATCTGGAGAACGTGTTTTTCCGTGACCGCTTAGACCGGATTTTAACAGCTGTGAATGTGGACAATCTAGCCTTAAGTAGTCCCGCCCCTACTCCTGTCACCTAGCAACTGCTTAAAGGAAATCCATTACAAAATATGGATCCACTACGCCGGATTATTCACGGTTAATTGTATGATTTATTTTATGATTTACCAGTTTTATGAACGGGGAAAAGAAGAACGCATTGCAGCACCGCATTCTGAGCATTCTTGGAATTTGGACAGTCTTCGTCGCAGCGCTGTGATGTCACTGGTCTTAAAATCTGACCTCATGAGCACGCAACCCCTGGATTTGGACACAGCCCTAGTTAAGTAGGCGGTCCTCCAGGCAGAAACGTTACCTCCTGCCTCTGAGGTGGATTAGTCATCATTTATGGTTGAACATGTTGCAGCATCAGAAGTATCATGCAGTTTGACTTTCTGTCAGCTGGTTTGTCATGTGGCGCAGATTTCCCATCACCATCATCATACATCATCAGGTGTAACCCCGCCACCCCCACCCCATCGAGTTTTGTGGCTTTTTAGAGCCTCCATGTTGCTGCTGGTGAGCACCTTTAACATCTGATCGGGTAGAACGGTAAAATAACGTTTTATACTTCATTGTCTAAATCAGTGTTTCCCAACCCTGGTCCTCAGGGACCACTGTCCTGCATGTTTTCCATGTCTCTGCTTCAGCACACCTGATTTAGATTGCCTCCTCAGGAGGACATCGCATGCTACAGATGCCTGTTAATCACTCATTCATTTAAGTCAGGTGTGTGGCAGCAGGGAAACACTGGTGTTTGAAATGGCAACATGGAAAACATGCAGGACAGTGGTCCCTGAGGACCAGGGTTGGGAAACACTGGTCTAAATCATATTACGCGGTTTGTGGGGAGATTTTTCCACCATGAGGAGGAGCAGCGAGCCCCGGCAGCCCCGCCAATGGAGGTGAGACAAAACCAGATAGCTGACGAGCTAGCTCCTAAATCGCAGAAAGTGTTAATTTCTAGCTGTAATTCAAAGAGGACTTATGAATGTAAACCAACATTTCCTTGTTGTTGTTGACTAAGACAGCTTGGGTGGTCAACAGCAGCATGACAAAACTCAAAGCCGTGTGTGACCTACTTTTTATGTAAAGTAGAAAGTTGAAAAAGGCGAGAGAAAACCTCCTGTTCTGAGAAAACCTTCCTTAACACGTCACTGGGGGAGCCACGCCTCCTCAAACCTGCATGTCTCCAGTGTCTGAGGCCTTCTGGCGAAACCAACCAATCAGCAAGCAGCTCATTATCATATTCATGTCCTGGCCGAGTGGGAGGGGCCAAAAGCTCTTTTCACAGCAAGGCTGGTTTAGGGGGTTTAGAATGGCCTGTATCAGGACTCCTGGGACAGATGGAAGCCTAAAGAACATTTCTGATGCTTTTAGAGGCTCAGAGCTGTTTTAGATTGTTGACTAACTGCATTCTAGGTCCTCTAACAGTTTTTTATCTGTGTTTTGCTGAAAAGATGTTTGCTGGACCTTAGCTCATGTCTCTGACTGTGAGACAGGTGCGGAGACGTAAAGGTGAGGCTAAGAGAAGAGGTCCAATGAGGGCTAAATATAAACAAATGATAAACCTCTATGATTTCAAAGAACCTCCCATCAGCTATCATCCCTAGGCCACGCCCCCCCTGATACCAGATCACCAGAGGAAACGAGCTAGCGCTAACCACCAGTCTCCGTTGTCTAGGTCCAAACGTCTTCTGTTGTCCGTGACTTCAAATGGTGTTTTTCTTTCTGGGACTCTGGTAGTTTGTCCTAAAGCTGAAGTGGTAGCAGCCGGCTGTTTCTCCTGCTCTGATGTTATTGAGGGAGAACCTCTCACACCAGTGGTGTTCTGGTGCTGAATACGTGAGTGTGTGATGAGTGGAGGACCCAGGGAAGTGCGGCGGTTCAACCGGATGGTCCAGTGGTTGGTTCTGGTCTGAAACCTGTTATTGGTGGAGGTTTTAGACACGTGAGAGAAAGAACCCCTTTATTAATTATTTAATTTTTTTATTATCTCCACAGCATATTTATAGCTATACGATGTTAAAACGCTGTTAAGAGACATGAAAAATGCTTTAAGCTAGCTGGTTTGCAGCTTTATTTCCTGTTCTGATGAGTTTGTTCTGGACTTCCTGACTAGGTTTACAGGCTCTGAGAAAAGGACTCTCAGCCTGTAAAACCCATCATTTGCATTTGAGGATGTGAAGCTGATTTTTATTTTTTTTTCCGGATCACTCTAAGTGTGAAACAGCCAGACTGTGATTATTGTCAGCTGGAAACACAGACGCTCTTCTCACTAAAGAGGAACATTCTGTCTCTCTGAATTATACAAGAGGAATGTGGAGGGACGTCGTCTCTCCGCGTCACGTTTGAAGCTGTCAGAAATAATTACACTTAAAAGAAACAGCAGCAGCGTTTGTCTTCAGATCAACCAGAAGCACCAGAATCTGGTGACCCGGTTAAACTCTGTTTGGGTTTCAGCTGCAAACTCAATGATTTTAGACACACAAGAGAAAAAACAAGGAATGTTGATCATTCCGAGTTTGCTGAGGAGTTAAGCGACCCACCCCTGAATCAGAGGGTTGCAGGTTCGAGGCCCACTCAGTCCGGTGTGTCCTTGGGTGTCCAGGTGCGACAGTGGCAGAGGGGAATTTTCTCCACAAACCTCAGGTTCACCAATCCACTCTCGCTGCTTTTTATAGATGTTTCATTGAATCCATCCTCACAGTCAACATCACTGCCTGGTTTGGTTCCCTCACTCTCGCTCACCGTAACACGCTCAATAAAAATATCACAATAGGTCAGCAGCAGCCACTCACCATCATCTACAACACTAGACCCCGTAGGAACGGCTCCCAGATCTCCACACATTCCTCACATGCTCCCGTTACCATCAGGTCATCGGTTCAGGGCTTCCTCCCCTCCTCAACTCACCTGTTAAACGCTACGCCACAGTCCAGGTGACTGGATCAGACTAAACTGAAAGAATTTTATTATTCCTTTTATTCAGTTGTGTGTGTTTTAATTTTGCTTTAATGGGCTAGTGCCGGCACTTTCTTTTGCAAATGAAGTTCCTAACAGACAAATAAAATGACTGGTTGTTTGGGTTAGGAGTTCGCCTTGTAACAGGTGGGTTGCCAGTTCAAATCCAGGTTCTGTCTATGTCAGTCGCTGTGTCCATGGGCAAGACAATTGGAAGGGACCGGTGGTGCCTGGTGTTGATGGCAGCCCATCACCACCAGCACAGTTGTCCGCTGAGGCCGGGGGGGGGGCTTCCTGAGACTTGGTATTCAGTAAATCAGCTGATGGATTTGCGGTGCGTGTGCAAACGGACTAAAGGTGTAAAATAACCGTGTGACGTTCAGGAGACGTTTTTCCATCGGAACGAGCCTGTAGGAAGGAAAGGCGTTCAGCAGTTCCAAACACGTTTAACTTTGAAACATTAACTTTATTATGTAGGATCTGGAAGTCATTTTCTTTACACAGCCTTTATTTTAGTTTAAATAAAGTTGATTTCAGGATGGTGACCAAAGAAGGCATAGGAGTCATAAGACTAACTACATGTTTTGCTGGGATTTGAGCTGGATTCCTTCACATGAAGATGGGCATCGGAGAAAGCCGCTCAGAGGCATCCTGAGGGAATTCTGATCCGACTGTTGTTTCCAGAAGAAGAATGAAGCTGCTGCATTGTTGGGGCTGCGTGGGAGGACAGCGCCTCTGCTCAGGACAAAAGAGGGAAATGATCAATGGCGACCTCGAGTTATTTCAGGACGACGCCTCCTGCTGCTCCAATCCAACAAAAATTTCACCTTTTTCCCGGGACAATGATCCGAAGCCTCCTGGATCCGATCATTCCTGCAGGAATCCTGAAAAGGGCTGGTTACATAACGGACGGCTGTGCAGAGAAGAGAAGAGAACACACAGCTGCTCCTGCTGAGGTTTACCTGAAGGACCCGTTCACAGGAACAAAGACCAGCAGGAGCAGCTGATTGGGAGGCAGGAGAGATTTTCTCTGGAGGAGGAAATGAGAGAAGCTGCATCTGAAGCATCCAGAACCAGAAGCTCTGGACCCGTTTCAGAAGGCTGTCCAAACTAATTTAACATCAATAATAATTATTATAAAAACAAACATTAGTTTCAGGCTCTTTTTACTACAAACCAGGTAATCACATGACTTTAAATGAGTCCTAGAGCAAACCTGTTCTCAGAGCCTCGACCCGGGAGCCCTGGTAAACGACCAAATGGTAAATGGCCTGTATTTGTATAGCGTCTTCTTAGGGTTCTACAACCCCCCAAGGCACTTTAAGTCATCCACCCATTCACACGGTGGGGATGAGCTACATGTAGCTACAGCTGCCCTGGGGTGCACTGACAGAGGCGAGGCTGCCGTACACTGGCGCCACCGGTCCCTCCGACCACCACCAGCAGGCAAGGCGGGTTAAGTGTCTTTCCCAAGGACACAACGACAGTGACAAACTGAGCGGGGCGCAAACCTGCGACCTTCCAATTGCAAGGCGACCACTTAACTCCTCTGTCACCATCGACCAAACACAACCCCATAATAAAGCCCTGCAGTGGCAACACTAGTTTGCCCCGCCCACCCCGTCAGGACATGAATGTTAAATGAACTGTGTGCTGATTGGCCGGTTAACTCCAATAGCTCTATAGGGAGCCCAACTCTATAAAAAACAAATCTGCCAATGGGGTTAGCAAAAGTTGCGTGGCTAGAAATCTTAAAGGGACACTAGTCAGGTTTGGCTTGTTTTTAGCACCCCCTAGTGTTCGTTGGCGAAACCGAAAGTAAAACTTATCTTCTCGCTGTGCGTTGGTCTTTTTAACACCTTAATCTAACAGCTGAAACGTCTCCTCAGCCTTCATTAGTGTCTACAGGAGCGGTTCATCACTAAATCAAACACATCAGCTGTGTTCATGATCTAAAACATGCAGGAAACATGCTGGAAGCAGACTGCAGATCCAGGCAGGTCAAGCTGAATTTTTCTAAGTCCCAGCAGACCAGACCGGCAACTGTGAAGTTGCAAGTGGAATATTCTGGCCACAGGGGGCGACAGGAGCTGGGTGACCTTTCATTCACCCTGTAAAGGGTCATTTTAGCACAAACTGGCTCAAGAACATGATTTAAAAATATTAAAAAGTTCCAAAGTGTCCCTTTAAAACTTGCAAAATAATCTGATTTTATGTTTATGAGCTAGTTTGTAGCCAAGCAACTTTTGGATAAAAAAAGATCAAATGTCTTAAAATTTGTTGTTTTTTTACTTTCTTAGAAATCAGTTTTTGCAGTGTATCTGTTCAGTTCAGTTTATTTCTATAGCGCCAAATCACGACAAGAGTCGTCTCAAGGCTCTTCACAAAGTAAACATTCCAATACAGTTCAGTTCATTAAGCCAATCAGTAAAAAGTTTCCTATATAAGGAACCCAGCAGATTGCATCAAGACACTGACTGTGTGTTGATACAATCCTCATACTAAGCAAGCATGTAGCGACAGTGGGAAGGAAAACTCCCTTTTAACAGGAAGAAACCTGCAGAGGATCCTGGCTCAGGGTTTGAGAAGACAGAGCAGATACACACACACACACACACACACACACACACACACCATATAGATCAAGTAGTGTTTCTATGGCTACACTGTGATTTCTTAGTAGAAGTTCTATTTAGTAAGAGAAACTTTATTGTCTTTATCTGAGTGAATCTATAATTAATTCAACAGGTGAACTAATAGTAGCACATTCTATGTTAAAGAAAGTGAGATGTAATATCAGGAGAGGGAGAATGTTCAGTGGTTGGCAGCAGTGTGCCAGCCGATGGCCCCCTCCATGAGGCCACCACAGCTCAGCAGAACGCCAGTGTAGCTTCTTCTGGGGAGAAAAACACTTAGAGAGAAAATAAAGTTAACAGCTGAAATAACAGGAAATAATGCAATTAGAGAGTGGTGGTAGAAGAGAGTAGCAGAGTGTGGAAAGTGGTCAGTATGTCCTCCAGCAGTCTAAGCCTATAGCAGCATAACTATAGAGATAACTCAGGATAACCTAGCCTTTTAGATGGAGGCATGTGGGAGGCAGGGCCAGGGAGAAAAGTCTTTAACGACAGTAGTCCCCTCTGTACACTCCACCTCCCTCTGCTCCCCACTCGTCTAAACCTGGGCTAACATCAGAATTTAACCATAAGCCCTATCAAATAGAAAAGTTTTGAGCCTAGTCTTAAAAGTAGACAAGGTGTCTGCATTTTCAACGGTAGCAGATGGAAGGTGAGTGAACAACTTAAACAAAAACACTCTTAACTCGATTAAATATTAACAGATTTACAAGCGGGTTGCATTATTACAAACCTTATAACACATAGGCTTGAGACGACATAATTGCACATTTTTAAAATAACGAGCCAAATCCGTCATATTTCACAGCCACATCTCTGGCGTTTATAACAAATCAAACTGTTTGAAAATTGGTTGAAAATTGAGCAAGTTAGAGTTATTTAAATATTACATTCACCATTGACACCAATGTTACAAAAGGGGGCAGCTGTTCGAAGTAAGATGGCCACCGTGTAGGGACGCTGTCGACTCCCAGTTAAGGCATCTAGTGTTATATATGATATCTATGGTGGGTACAACCAAAACAAACATGGCGTCAATAGAAGAGATCAGTAACTGGTTAATTTTGAGATGAAAGCAGAAAAAAAGACAGCAGCGGTACCATAAATAATATTAAAGATGTCTAAACCAAAGATGGAGTCACCATGGTGACTGTGTCTTGCTTGTTTTGTCAACTCCGCCTGCTGGTTACTTATATATTGCAGCGTTTGGACGCGCCGCGTTAATTTTGGGGGACGCGCACAAATGACGCTTTAAATCAACGCAAGTTATGCATGGCAGCCATTTTAAAAACGCATATGTGTCATTAAACAGCAAGTATATTCTGGCCCTTAGGAACATATGGAACAATCAGATCACTGATGTATGATGGAGCTTGATTATTAAGAGCTTTATATGTGAGAAGGAGGATCTTAAAATCTATTCTAAATTTAACAGGCAGCCAATGTAGGGAAGCTAAACCAGGAGAGATGTGGTCTCTCTTTTTAATTCTCATCAGAACTCTAGCTGCAGCATTTTGGACCAGCTGAAGACTTTTGACTACATTCTGTGGACCTCCTGATAGTAATGAATTACTGCAGTAATCCAATCTTGAGGTAATAAATGGGACAGCAGTAGCTCAGGAGGTAGAGCAGGTTGTTCAGTAACCAGAAGGTTGCAGGTTTGATCCCGGCTCCCACCAGAGTATGCTGCTGTTGTGTCCTTGGGCAAGACACCTAACCCACCTTGCCTGCTGGTGGTGGTTGGAGGGAGCGGTGGCGCTAGTGTGTGGCAGGCCTCACCTCTGTCAGTGCGCCCCAGGGCAGCTGTAGCTACGATGTAGCTCATCGTCACCAGCGTGTGAATGGGTGGATGACTGATTGTGTTGTGAAGCGCCTTGGGGGGTTGTAGAACCCTATGAAGGTGCTATACAAATACAGGCCATTTACCATTATAAATGAATGAACCAGTTTTCAGCATTTGTCTTGAAAAGGATGCTTCTAATCTTAGCAATATTCTGGAGGTGGAAGAAGGAAATCCTACAAACCTGTTTAACGTGGGATAACTATGTGTCTGTTGCTGCTGCCTCTTGGCCAGATCGTCGTAAACGAGAATGAGTTCTCAATCGACTCATCTGGATACATAAAGGTTAATAATTTGAATGACGTTCTAGTCAAAGATAACACCGAGGTTCTTTTCTTTGTTCTGGGAGGCTAATTTAATACCATTTAGATCAGGTGATTGACTAAGCAGTTTCCTTCCCTGAGGTTCTGGTCCAAATATGACAACTTCAGTCTTGTCTGGATTTTAGAGAAGTTTAGAGCAGGGGTCTCCAACTCCAGTCCTCAAGAGCTACCATCCTGCTAGTTTTCTGTGTTTCCTGCTCTGCCACACCTGAATGGAGTAATTCAATCCTCACCTTACCTCTGCACAGGCCTGTTAATTACTCATTCATTTCAATCAGGTGTGTAGGAGCAAAGAAACAGCTAACATGTGCAGGATGGTAGCTCTCGAGGACTGGAGTTGGAGATCCCTGGTTTAGAGTCATTCAGATTTTTATGTCTTCAAGACAAGCCTGTAGTCTACCTAACTGATTAGGTTCATCAGGGTTTATGGATAAATATAACTGAGTATCATCAGCATAACAGTGGAAGTTTATTCCATGCTGTCTAATGATTTTACCAATTGGAAGCATATATAGTGAAAAGAATTGGTCCAAGCACTGAACCCTGTGGTACTCCACAAGTAACTCTAGAGTTGCCTATCTGATATTCAACTGTGCTTGTTTGAAGCAGAATGTTAGCAGTAGCTTGGGCTAGCATTATCAAGAGCTCAGGCTAGCATTAGCAGTAGCTCAGGCTAGCATTGTTCTGCAATTAGCATTCCTGCTACCAACGTTTATACATTGCTAAAACTGAAGTGGGTTGGGAGATGCAGATCTAAGTGGACATGCCTAAGCTTGTGATGTGTTTTTTCAGAACAAACCGTTTCTCAGTGGCCATTACAACTTGACTAATTTACATAGGAAAGCAGGTCGGAGACGGCACAGACTTTTTGGTACATTAGACACCCCAAGCTGCCTACAGTGCAGCGCTGGCGCTCCACCCACACACATCACACACCATACGTAGGGCACCATTTGACCAGGGGGGCACCAACTAATCAGGCTTATGAAAAAAACTTCAGTGAGGTGCTGAACACCGTCAGCGACAGGCAGCCCAGGCAGGACGAGAGATAAAAAAGAAACCACTCATCTGAGATCATCATCGCCCTGGGAAACTTTGTGCTTAGGGCCCCCATGTGGTCAGGGGCGGGTCTGCTACAGGGCATCCAGAAAGTATTCACAGTCCATCACTTTTTCCATGTTTTGTTAATCAGTTGTAGACGCTTCATCCAGGGATCACTTTGAGTTTCATAAAATCCATCCCATGCTTTAGGAGATCTTTAGCTTACAGAGAGAAAAGTGCAAAAACATTCTCACCTTATGGGATGTTGTGTGTAGAATTATGATGAAAAAATTAATTTAATCCATTTTGGAACAGGGCTGGAACTTTACAAATGTGGAAGAAGTGATGCCCTGGGAAAACATTCTGGATTCTAAAACACAGCGGATTTTTTTTTATTCCCAACAGTTTGATCTTATTTTTAAAAGAATCTGTTTAGAGAAACCCACGTTCCTCTAGCAGCGATAAATATTTTAGGCAAGGCAGCTTTATTTGTATAGCACGTTTCCTTCACAAACCACCAAATAGTTCCCAAGCACGGCCACCGCTGCAGCTCACCGCTCCCCACCACGGGGATGGGTCAGATGCGGAGACGTAATTTCACCAGTGTGTGATGATGACTAATGGGACTTTAACTTTATTTCATACACAAAGGCAATTAAATGTGCTTTCCAGTAGCAAGAACAGCACGAACATTAAAACCAACATGACAGTATAATTAAATACACAAATTAATTCCAGATTTTAGAATCAGATAAAAGGCAAAGTGAAAGTTATTTCTAAATCTGCAACTCTTTAAATTAATATGTTGTGAGTTTGTTACAAAGCAGAAATCTGGGTTCATAACAGCCGAACATGAAGTGAATGGATTCAGCTGCTGCTGGTTGTTCACAGGTGACTCCACCCAGAGATGCCGAGGCGCAGTCACCAGCCGCCATGATGGCGGTCATGTCATTCACACACAGGCGTCACTTTAGCCGGGGACATGTCCCCATCAGTAATGTTAGCTGTAGGGGTGGGCGATATGGGGAAAAAATCATATCACGATTTGTTTTTTGCAAAACCCCAATCTTGATTTTATCACAATTTTTTCCATTTTGACAGTTCATACATTTTGGAAGTTATTTACCAATAAAATAGATCAATTTAAAAGCATACCCCTTCACAGAAAATATGATAAAATATTTCAGACAGTGTACTGTTTGAACACTTGTTTTAATTTAGGTAAGAAAAATAGCTAATTTGTTCTATTACAATAAACATGATCAAACAAAAAATGCCTTCCATTTAAAAATCCATAATGGGTTCATATATTAGCTTTTAATGTCTTTGGAGTAGCTTTAGAGTCAAATACACTGCTCACAAAAATGAAAGGAACACTTTAAAGAAACACATTAGATACATCAGATCTCAATATGAAGTTGGATATCTATACAAATAACGACAGGGCAATGTCTTAGGAACAAAAGGATGCCAAGTCTTTTAATGGAAATAAAAGTTTTCAGCCTACAGAGGGCTCAATTGACCTTTCGCCGAGCCCCGCCCCCCTTAGTTACTGTTGCCAACTCCGACAATAAGTGGATCAAATACTGCAGCTCCGCAGATTTCCGTGATGGAAAGAAGTAGACAGATGCGTGTCAGCGACATTTTTGATTCCCCCCCCCCCCCCCCCCCCGGGGGGGGGGGGGGGGGTTACTTTGAATTGGCCCCCAAAATGCCTAGAAACGGCCCTGGGTGTGGGACTAAGTTTTGAAAGTGACTAGAATTGTATCAAATACATAAATATTACATGCTTATAAGTTATTGCTTTATAAAGTTACAAACGAGTAGTGGGATAAATCTACCTGCATTTTCCTTTTCAAGCACTTTGTTTTATTTTTTATGCAACCATTTTCCTGTCCTGTCTGTGTTTTAGCTGCATCTCCTCTCAATCCTCCAGAAAAACTGCTGCCTGGCTTCATTTGTCACGATTTAAGCAGATCAAAGAGATCTGAGAAACATAGCAGAGTGCGCTGCGCTCGCTGCTGCGCCAGTGAGGTAAAGTCGCAGAAGCACGGGTGATGGAGCGCAGCAGCGGAGCGTCAGACACAAATAAGACAGAAAGTTCTTGTATTTTTAATTCCAGAACTTGACAGGATGTCCAGACAGACCTCTGAATCCCTCTGTCAGCGCTCCTCTCATGACATTTGCGCACAGGCAGGTGAGCAGTTCACGCGGAGCACAATGTGCGCTCGGGCGGCAGCAGGTGGAATGTTAATTCAAGTGAAATCGTTTAATTGTGTTTATATGTTACTGGGGAACTCTGGTCAGCTTGTGTGGGATAAATATTAATGAAAAAAGAATGGATATTTAACGGTTTTATTGAATATTTATTATTATTTTAAAAATAAGCGAATATAGATCATGCTGCCTCTGGCTGCGAACAAATGATTCTTTCCATTTCTCATATAAGAAAGAAAGGAAGTTATGTTCAGAAAAAACATTTTATTTAAATAAAATCAAACAGTGGTGCAGGGCAGCTCAGGGAAACAAAGATGAGGCATCTTTTAACATGACCATGTTCAATAGGGCTGTTTATACGTCACTCTACCAAACAAACAATATAAATGAAACAAAAAGTAAGAAAAATCTAAATTTCTCTTCATGGATCATTTGCACTGCTCCATGAAATAAAATCCATGTTTGGACTTTTTCTGTGTTCACAAATCAGTTCGTGCATGTGTTGTGGAATCTGTTTTACTCTCCGTTGTGGAAGCTCCGAGCGGGGTGGGGGGAGGGGTTGGGGGGGTCAGGTGCGGTGCTCCGCGCCCCCCCTGCTTCTCCTCCGCGCCCCCCTTGGGGGGCGCGCCCCACTAATTGAGAACCACTGGGTTACAGTATGCAGTGGAGGGATACATTAGTGTCGGCTCCGCTGAGCGAAGCGTAGCAGGGAACAAGGAGTTGGGCGTTTGGGAGAAGGTCCGGCGTCCGGGGACGCGTGGATCCGAGGAGCTGTGGCGGCAACTCTGTGTCCCTGTGAGCTGTCAGATGTCAGATGATCTGAGTTGCAGGCAGTGCTAATGGAGAAAAGCTCTGCATCGCTCAGTTTATCATCTCAGCTGAGTTTATAAAACGTAACTTTTTATGCCCGTGTTTACTTTTATTTTCAATATAGTTCCCAGCCAGAGCTCGGCATTAATTCATCACGTGATCTTGACACCACCCGCTGTTGCGCCAAGGCTTAATGTGCGTTTATAAGACACACGGTTGAGGTAATATTAAGCTGATTTGCCGGCACGGTGTGTCTATAAAGGGTCTTGGGTAGTCTGGGAGGCGGACCTCCTTCCAGCCGCGGGCGGGGGGAGCACTCATGCTTGGCTGTTGCTGGTTGAGCTCGATGAGGAGGTTCTGAAGGGGAAACGAAGGAGACACGACTACTATCGAGGCTAATACTTAGTAGTAAATTAGGCTTAGCTTCATCATTTTGTTTGGAGCTGTCGGATAGTAACGGTTGCTATGATGTGTGATTGGACAATAGCCGTTCTGGGGGCGGGGCCGGTGAAAGGCTAATTGTGTAGACACCCTAAAATCAGAGTGAAATGAAGATGTGGCAGGCTAGTCCATTATTTCCTAGGCAGTAGAGGTCTGTGCGTCCCTCCATGGATATGCCTCCCCAGACCATCACTGACCCACCACCAAACCTGTCATGTTGAACGACGTTGCAGGCAGCATAACGTTCTCCTTGTCTTCTCCAGACTCTTTCACGTCTATCACAGGTGCTCAGGGTGAACCTGCTCTCGTCTGTAAAAAGTACAGGGCGCCAGTGGCGGACTTGCCAATTCTGGTGTTCTTGAGCAAATGCCAGTCGAGCTCTACGGTGCTGGGCATTATTTAACTTCTTTTTAGAGGTGGCTCATAGCCTATCATCCAAAATATATTAGTAATTATTTCTTGATGTGTTTGTGTTTGCATCCAATACAAGAGGATTACGCTCATTGCCTTTTTGGACTTGCTGCTCTCCGTAGATGTTTCCTACGAGGGAGGGGTTTGGCTAAAGTACGAACGAACGTCCCCAAATAATAAAAGACACGAAGCCAAATGCAAAGTTTAGAGCAGAACATTGACCCAGAGGTTTCCTACTTGAGCAGACGCGTGAGAATATAATTAGCGCTTAGAGATGGAGCATGCTAGCGGCTAGTGCTAGTGGCTAGCGCTACAATCGATTATGGTGTGCTTCTTCAACTATTCATAATTGTTTGTCATCATCTTAATGCATCGATTAGATTATTTTCTTCATCTCTACCGAGCACCCAGCTAAACAACCCAACACGCTGCCTAAAGTTATGATTGGTTTATCGTGTGTCTGTCGTGCCGACAGAAGCAGACTAGCAAACAGCGTGACTCAGCTGAGAAAAAAGCAAAACAAATGTGTGCCACGTTCAGAAATAATGGCATAGACGGGTGATAGAATGCAACTAGACGGTTCTACGATCTCCGAGCTTTGGTAGATCGTCATCACATTAAAATCCTTAACGATCTTATATCGTCAAATTGCACGGCCCTAGTTAGCTGGCATTTTTGGTCCGACCACGTTAAAAACCTGCTGTGGTAACTTTCCCAGAACTGATGAATTACCTGCTTCTGCTCTCTGCAGACGTACCAGACATAAATAAAAGGTGTAAATGATCACTGTTTAACCCCCTCTGTACCTGTTTCAGTCACGGTGTCTCCAACTTTTCTTTAAAACGTGTATATTTCATGCCATTAATAAAACTTTATAACTGTGAATAAAAATGAAACCAAGATGAATTTATTTAGTTACATTTTCAACATTTCAGAAAGAGCGTGGCATGCTGGGAAATCTGTTTCATCCAACCAGTCATCAGCGTGTTGAATCGTCAACACTAGCTAGCGCTTTAGCTAACCTGGTGTTAGCTTTAGGTTAACGTCAAACAGGATAAAACTGATCATTTCTAGTTAGTTTTACAGCAGTTTGGTCTAATTTCAGTTCCATTTTGTCGTCTGGGACAGTTCTAATCTGAGACAGCAACTATTGTTTTATTTTTATTAATCGAGCGGAACACGGACAGCTTGGCCCAGGTGAGGGAATAATGGAGCTAACCGAAACCTGACTTGGCTAAGCTACGTGTGATTTTATGGGTGTTTTTCTGAGAAAGCTTGTAAGTGCTGCCGCGGCCCAGAGGTTAGAAACTCACCTTGTAATCAGTAGTTAGCAGGTGTGGTCCCAGGTTTTTAACTAAGCTACGCTTTTAAACAGCTGTCAATACACACCAGTGCTTATTGTAATTAAACGTCAAGCAAATACATATAAATGATTAATAATAATTAGCCTTTCGCCGGCCCCGCCCCCAAAACGGCTATTGCCCAATCACACATCTTAGCAACCGTTACTATCCGACAACTCCAAACAAAATGATGAAGCTAAGCCTAATTTACTACTAAGCATTAGCCTCGATAGTAGTCGTGTCTCCTTCGTTCCCCTTCAGAACCTCCTCATCGAGCTCAACCAGCAACAGCCAAGCATGAGTGGTCCCCCCGCCCGCGGCTGGGCGGAGGTCCGCCTCCCAGACTATCCAAGACCCTTTATAGACACACCGTGCCGGCAAATCAGCTTAATATTACCTCAACCGTGTGTCTTATAAACGCACATTAAGCCTTGGCGCAACAGCGGGTGGTGTCATGATCACGTGATGAATTAATGCCGAGCTCCGGCCGGGAACTAAAAATGAAAGTAAACACGGGCATAAAAAGTTACATTTTATAAACAGACTCAGCTGAGATGATCAACTGGAGCGATGCAGAGCGCCGGGAGCTTTTCTCCGTTAGAGTTGCCTGCAGCTCAGATCATCTGACAGCTCAGCACAGACACCTGTAGCTACTTGTGAAAAAAATTTAAGGGGCGCGGCTTTGATCGCAATAAAAAGCAATTTATGTCCAAGATACAGGTCCGTGACAGCGCAGAGACCGCCCACATAACCCCTTTATGCCGTCCCTGGACGCCGCCTTCTCCCGTTCTCCCAACTCCTTGTTCCCTGCTTCGCTCAGCGGAGCCAACACTAATGTATCCCTCCACTGCATACTGTAACCCTTTTTGCCTCGATCTGGATGATATTGAGGAGGAATTGCTCCAAAAAATGTTGCTGACACGCATCTGTCTACTTTTTTCCATTGCGGTTTGCCGAGCTGGTCAGTGTTTGACCCACTTATTGTTGGACTTAGCAACAGTAACTAAGGGGGGCGGGGCTTGGCGAAAGGCTAATTGTCCCAAGGAAACTTCCAGCCACACTCACACTTATGGTTATTTTCCACACCAATATTAACACCATACTGACGCCGTAACCCTAACCCTAACATGTACAAATAACAAACTGAGTCAACTAAATAATAACGAGGTAAAATAGAACTAGTTAGACTCATCGCCGCTCTAACTCAGCTTTATTTATCAAATAAACAGCTGATTAAATTCAAAAGAAACTGAGGTGGAAACGTGTTTATACCCATAAAGCATTGTATTTTCCTTCTCATCATAACTGTTTAACAGCGTTTAAAGAGGACTGTTTATCTGGGGGCTTTGGGAACTCTGCTGCAGCTGACCTGGTTTATATTTGAACAGATTTGGTTTGTCTTTGCGTCGGTGTCGAGGTTAATCTGTCAGATAAAACCTTTCCGGTTTATTCCTCCTAGTTTTCCTCAGAGTGGCGGACCGGAGTTTAGAACCTCAGAAACACACGAGGATAACAAACAGCAGTCGGTGTTTGTTTGCTTGTCAACAGGAAGATTTCTGGGGTCTCGACCTTCTGCAGCAGGGCAGAGTGAAAACCATCAGTCAGCAACCGGACCGCCAGCCCCCACAGGTCCAGGCTTTCCTCCTCTCAGTGGAGGAAAGGCTTTTATAAATGTCAGGAGATGATTCACAGCCTCTGATTGGAGGATGTGAAGTGTTTTCTCAAGTGGAGACTGGAAATCAAACCGAGCAGCTCTGAGCTGATTGCAGAGGAAGTCTGGAGGTGGACAGTTGGACATTAATACAGGTTTTGTGTTCCTCCAGCGGCAGCAGTAGCAGCGCTGTGGTACCGAGGTCCTACACAGCCATCTCATCTGGTGTTTGGACACAACTCCAGGAGATTAGACAAAAAAACAGAATCCAGATGAGCTGTCATCAAACTGGATCGCCATCAGATTGTGAAAAGTGTTTTGTCTTCACAAGCATGTCAGAACCCTGGATTACCTGCAGATTCACTCAGGACAAGAAGTCAGATCCTCTTTTTATATGAGGGAAGGACTTTAAAAGAGACATTAGCTCCGTGTAAACAGGTTATAATGGTTCTATGGTCGATACAAAACATGCTCAGCACTAAATTCGTCTCACATAAAGCTTCTCAACAGATTTATCCTTGACAGTTTCAGTACCTTCCAGAAGGAGCCGTTTCAGAGCTGTTGCTGGCCACGCCCACCCATCCCCTGATTGGCTGCTATGAGGGGAAGAGCTCAGATAACTGGGACGGGCTCGGGATAGAGCTGCTCTATTCTACTCTGTGTTCTGTGCCCATGATCCTTTTTATGGCGTCACAAAGGGGACTCTTTAAAAGGGCCAAACCAAACACTGACGGAAAACAGATGGACGGTTTTTATTCACGTCTGGAGAGTTTTTAGAGGCAGTAGACGCACATGGCAGCACAAAAGGATGCAAAAGGGGAGTTTTTATATTCCAGTATTTCACATAATCTAAAGAAGTGAAGTAAAAATTTCTGGTCTGAGCTCAGAACCCTGTGGAGCTCCATCTCTGAGTCATCAGGAATGCTTACTTTAACGTCATCTAACCAATCCATCAAATCACTGCTAGAAAGTTGCAGGATTGAATCCCGGCATCAGCCTTTCTGTGTGGAGTTGGCGTGTTGTCCCCATGCATGTGTTGGTTTTTTACTGGTTTTCTCCCACTGACCAAAAACATAAATGCCGGGTTAACTGGAGACTCTAACACCAGCCCTGAGACCTTGGTGAGAATGAAATGGTTTAGGGCCCGTTCCAGCTGCTGTTAAACAAATGGAATGCAGCCCAGAGGTAGCTCAGGTATCAGAACAGAAAACAGATTTTTGGTCATTTTTACTCGTCGTTTCTTGGATTTTATGATCCAGAACCAAACGATAAGGTAACACAGTAACAAACCTGAAGAATAATTGTTTGCATGAGTTTGGTGAAACAGTGCTGCTGACATCAGAGCTGTTTGTTCTAACGTGTGACCTTGGCAGGATGCATGCTGGGGAACTGGCAGTAATGACCAAGGGAGAGCCAGGTTTTTCCACAGATTCAGCCGAGGCGTTAACGATCGGTTTCCCCGGTTCTTCTTCACTTTAACTCCGTCAGCGCCACTTGATTAGCTCCAATTTATTTCAGCGCATCTAAAAGTCACGCTTGTGGATTTGACTTTTATAGCAGATGAGTCACTTTGGGTTAAAAGCAGCTGAGTTGTTTTAAAAACGGAGCCTTCAAGGACTTACTGAGTTGTCACAGCTGGCAGCTGTGTGAGATTTAAATCAGGAAAATACTGAATCTACCGTCTGATTTCCAACGAACGCCACTCAAATCTCCCAGAGGAAGTTACAGAACAGTGGTGTCGTTAAAAAATCCAGAGTGGATTTATTCCCCATTAATCAATCATTCTGCTCTTTTTTTACATCGTTTTGATGAGCACCGGTTTTTAACTAGCACAAAGGTAAAGCATCATTTAAATCACTGTGATCTTTAATTTAGCATTTTTATTTACTACAAAAACATCTGTAGTTTGTACTATTCTCTAAACTAATGCTCATCATCAGAACAAAACTCACGATGTTCTCAAATGTACAAGCTACTTTGTCTTCAGGTTAGCGTTAGCTCGTTAGCGTGGTTTCATAAATATAAACCCACCCACCATGTTTCTACTTTGATCTTGGGTCCGTTTAAACTTCCTGCTCCTGTTAGCATCAGCTAGTACCTGTTAGCATCATCTAGTACCTGTTAGCAGCTGCTGCTTTTATGATTTCTGTTATTTTTGGACCGCTACAACCCACAGCACTATAAAAAAAACAACAGGCAGCGCTCTCCCTGAATATTTGCATCCATTTGGCAGCAGAATCTCAGCCTTTTCTGACTCTGATCCGGTCTGAGATTTAGATTCTTCAGGAGCCGCTTCGATGTTTTATTTAGATTTTTTTTTACAGACGCTGACATTTTTTTTTAACTTATTGGACTTTAAACATGAACTTTATCTTTTGTTGTGTTTAATAAAATTAAGCCACACAAAATGCTGCGAGGCCATCACCTGCTCCACCTCTGTACTGGTTCTGGTCCATTCCCAGCCACTTCCCACTGATCCTATAAGGATAATCCCAACTTGTTGCTCTTTTGTTTTTTTGTCTCGTTAAGCCTGACTGGACGGACCTGGAGACACGAGGATGATGAAGAGAGTCAGCAGGTACTGCAAAAATTGTTCAACTGTGTTGTCATGGCAACAGTGAGCATGTAGATCAGGCTTTTTTTAACACACACACACACACACACATTGTGACACAGTGAGGTTAGCACAGGATTCCCTGCTAATCCAGTTTCTATGACAACTCACAACTCCACTGCCTCTCCGTCTGCCTCGCTTTCATCTTCAGCTGTAATGGAAGCAGCCATTAAGTTCTGACCGGCTTTATTAGGAACCACATTCAGCTGCTAATTACCACCAGTGAAGATGAATAAAAACCATAATTAAAGACATAATAAAGTCTTGTTGAAACATCAGCAGGCAGATGAACTCTGAACGGTTCGGTTCATGTGGTGCGTTCAGGTGTGTCATTTTTACCAGTTTTTTTCTTTTTTGTTTTTAACTTTTTTGATCATCATCCTCGAGTCTTTATGGTTATTTTCTTTGTGTGTGTGTGTGTGTGGGGGGGGGGGTTGTGTTTGGACGAACATCTACAGCTGTTGGTGTCAGCCCAATGCAAGATGGCCGCCACAGCTAGTCATCATTAGCAAACACAAGAGTGTCTCTGACTCAGTGGGATTTACTGATCTAGGAGTCAATAACAAAGTTTATTTTCAGGATTTGTCCAAAGCAACAATAATTCCATCATGTAGTCTGAAGCTCAGCAGCAGCAGCTTCTTTTTTTGTTTTGAGTCTCTGATGAAAGTTTGTTTTTCTTTATCGATGTCGTTTTGAGCCTCAAGACTGAGATGGTTTCTGTAGTTTTAAATCTTTAGTCTCCTTTGTGAGCGACGGTGGCAGACGAGTTAAGGGCCCGCCCCATAACAGGATGGTTGCAGGTTCGAGTCCCGCTCAGTCTGTTGCAGTTTTTGTGTCCTTGGGCAAGACACTTCACCCGGTGGTGGTCGGAGGGACGGTGGTGCAGCCTTGCCTCAGTCAGTGCACCCCAGGGTGGCTGTGGCTACGATGTAGCTCATCATGAGTGTGTGAATGGATTTATGGTTGTGTTGTAAAGCACCTTGGGGGGTTGTAGAACCCTAAGAGGGCGCTATACAAATACAGGCCATTTACCATTTCTGTTTTTTCATTTCTCAGATTGAACTGTTAAATGATCGGAGTCGCTCCTGACCGTTTTCATTAAGAGGAAAGTTTTCAGTGAAATAAACTCTGAACTCGTCACCCGGCCTCCTTTAACCAACAGGAATAGCCGGGTGTAGTGAACACACACACACTTGTATACCGCCTTTATAAGTCATTCACACACTGATAGTGGTGAGCTCCATCGTAGCCAGCTGCCCTGGGTACCGCTGACAGAAATGACCCAGAGAAGGGCTGCTCGATTATGGCAAAAACGATTATTTTGACTGAAATTTAAATCTCAATTATTTAAGACGATATTTAATTTACGTTGATTTTATTTATTTAGTCAGTCAGTCATAAAATTGCACAGGGCACAATCAAATCAGAGGAAAAGTAAAATAAATGAAAAAAGAAATA
Organism: Aphyosemion australe; assembly: GCA_006937985.1. Taxonomy (NCBI): domain Eukaryota; kingdom Metazoa; phylum Chordata; class Actinopteri; order Cyprinodontiformes; family Nothobranchiidae; genus Aphyosemion; species Aphyosemion australe. Next base: position 164,455 of record SSNS01000489.1, read on the forward strand.
AACAAGATAATCACAAAAACAATTCCTGAATCCTCGTGTAAAAGAGCCAATACACATACTCATAGTTAATAACCAAAAGGGTCTAGGCTAAAGTTTCACTTATTCAAGCCTACCCAAAACAGACTCAATTTGATCAAATACTGCAAATACTGACAAAAAGAGATACACAGTGCAAACATCCGTAATGTAAAATAAATATAAACATATAAACATCTATGCTGTAGTGAACTTCCACAACCTGCTGCATAATAATTTAGCCCTGTCCAGCAGAGCCATAGGAGAGTGTGTACAGCTGCATGATGCAACGTGTCGCTCAGAGATGAACTGATGATTATTTATCAGCATGAGAACCTGGAGGTGTGACGTGAGAGCGCATGAAGACAGTCAAATGCGTGTAAATCCACTTCAGACGCTGTCTTGAATTTATTTAACTTGTAAAACAAAATTTTTCTAGCGAATGAGATCTACCGAGAAAGGTTTATGATTGATCAGTCGACATAAAGCCTATAATATATTATAATTCTCCATCTGCGTCGGTACGGAGACACGCAACGCCATTTTGCGTCGGCGCAAGGGCTCTCCAACAGGCCCGCAGAGGCTGACGGAGACTTGCCGTCTTTAACTGTCCGTTGAAAGTGACGGAGACCGCAAGCTTGTCGGTCCGGAGTGCAGCTGAGTGTTTTGCTAACCTGTAGGGAACATCGGTGACAAAGTTATACAGAAAGTAGCTAAGAGTTATCAGAAATGTTGCTAAGCTGTTCGCAAGATGCTTTTAGGAAATAAAAATCAAGAAGAGGGTCTGAAAAGTTGTTAGAAATAGCGACAAAGTTGCTAAATTGGCAACGCTGTGTGGGAGGTGCGCTTGATTTACAGCTCGGCGTAGTGCGGGAGTAAACCGCGAGGGGGAGGAGCAAATAATCGACTTGTTTTGTTTTTATAATCGTTCAAAACCCATATCGTAATTGGGATTAAAATTCGATTAATTGAGCAGCCCTAACCCAGAGGTGCTTACATCCTTCTCCTCACATTCGGGGCCATCCATAATCTGGTTCCATTAGAGCAAAATATTTCCTCCTTTAGTTAAACAGCTAAGCAGTTGGTGTCATCTTTGTTCAGCTGAAGAACAGGATGTGATGTCACAACCGCAGGTCCCGTCAGACAGCCCGACCAACACTCATATTTGTCGGTTCAGAACCAGCTGATGCGTCTGTGGGAGGCTGTCAGACTGCTGGTCAGACCTCTGAATATAGGAAGTATTTTTATCTCTGGGTTTGTGAATCATTTATTAAGAAAAATGCAGGGAGATGTTTTACGTTTGTGTTTTATTCTGAAATATTCTGATAATAAAGATATTTAATAAATAATCTTTGAGACTTTATGACCCGTGGGTCAACGTTTCCACACTTCACCGTTCTCCGAACTTTTTTGTTTCCAGATGATTTATTTGGTGCCGTTATTCTCTGTTTTTCCATCTTGCAGCCACATGCCTCTGAGTCCGACTGCTGACACCAAACATGATCGCCCGCGACAACAGGCGGTTACTAACGGCAACCCAACAGGCTCTGCTGTCGCCAGGGACGATGACGTGGATGACACGCCCCCTGGAAACAGCATCGTGGTCCGTATCGGCATCCCGGACCTGCAGCAGACGGTAACACCCTCTCAGAACCGCAGCGTGAACAGAACCATGGAAATAAAACACGACACAAACCTGTCTGTGTGTCTGTCTGCACCTGTCTCTTTCTCTGTCCGTCTGTTTGTCTGCCTCTCTGGTCTCCGGCTCTCTCAGAAGTGTTTGCGGTTCGACCCAGAGTTGCCAGTTTGGACCAGTAAGCAGAGGGTTCTGGTGACGTTGACTCAGTCTCTGTCGGATGTTTTGAACTATGGTCTCTTCCAGCCGGCGTTCAACGGCCGAGCAGGAAAGTTTCTGGATGAGGAGCGACTGCTGAAGGAGTACCCTCTGCCCCCCATCACCCCCATCCCGTACCTGGAGGTAAACGGTTCTACGGGTCACCCGTCTGTTCTTTACGGATCTTTTATTACAGACTGTTATTAAGCAGCGGGGTTGGAGCAGCACCACTCGGTCCTGTTTAACGTTTCATCTTCTCTCAGCAGCAGAAATGATTTCAGCTCATTTGTTTTTAATTCCTGCAGGTTTTTATTTGTCGGTTTAAAAGGAAGTTCTTCAGATGATAAAAAAAAAAGATGACTTTAAAACCTCTGATTTGTGTGAACATGGAAGTTGTGACTCCGCCTTTTTCTGCTGTTGAAGTCGTGAGATCCTGTTTTCAAGAGCAGTCATGTTGTGTTTGTGGAAACAGCCTGAGGACGTAGGATGTGGGTCTGAAAGCCCCTCCCACTCACCTGGCTCAAAGTCCTGCCCACCTGGCTTTTGTTTGGTTTTACATTCCTGTCGGGTCGATAAACCCATTCATATTTTAACTGATGTTCCTTGTAGTGCAGCCTCCATGCTGGTCAGAGATCAGATCATGATTCTGTTAATCAGGTTAATCATTTCTGACAGCAGATCAAAATCCACAACCTAAAGTTCTCTTTTGAAACAGCAGTGAATAAATCGGACATTACACATGTTCATTTCATCACGCTCACATACATGTAGGTGTGGTATTGAGGCCTGTAAGAGAGTGGTTCCCAGTCTGGGATCTTGAGAGGATCACCAGAAGTCATAAAAGTTGTTACGAGTCAGATCTCTTTGTGTTTTTACTGTTCCTGCTAATTTAGTTTTTAAGTGATGTTTGTGGGTCAGAAGCTAAAACCACTCTGCTTTGTTAAATGAGAGAATTTATTGTTCCTGCTAAGAGGAACTTTGTCCCATCCACCTGTGGGAAAGAGTTGAAACCATCAGGAATGTGAGATGGATCTGGATCTATTTAGCTTCCCCGATAAATTAGAGGCTGGCCACTTGTGGGACGTGTTAAACACCAAAAGGTTTTCTCCTTCCTTTGGTTCGTCATGTTCTTGTTCCTGTGAGACTAATGATCTCATGTAGAAGACCTGGCTTCTGCCCACATGGGCTCCTTTTGACATCGGTCGCTGTCTCTAGTAGACATAAGCCGGGCGTACACTGTGTGACTTTTTCACTCGTAGCGTTCAGCTTCAGCTCAAACTGTACGACTTCCTCGCAGAGCAAATCTCACGAGTCGTGCTCACACTGTACGTCAGGCATGAACTCGTCGCAGCTAAAAAAAAGTATATATGACGCAACACGTTGGTCTGAGTACGGGAGGACGAGGACGGCATTTGGAATACAAGCGTACTCTGTTGCTTCATGGCAAGCGCTGCTTGTTGCTACGGTAAAAAAAATCAATCTGACATAAAAATAAGTCTGGTTTGTTCCTTAAATAACAAAATAACAACGAAAACATATTATTTGTATTATATTTGATCCACTTTTGATCAAAATCAATAAATTACCAGCATTTCCTGCTGTTAAAGAGCGGGTAACATCAGTCCCACAGGCTTACTCCACCCACATTTCAATTTTGAAAAATGCGCCAGGAGAGGGCGTAGCCTGGCAGACTGAGAGGGCGGAGCTGCAGCAGTGACGAAGGCAGCTGGCTAACGAGGCTATGCTAGCTCTATTCATTGAGCAGTCATTTGAAGTGGAGGACTTTTCTCTCCCTCCTTACCCAGAGAAAAGAGAGGAAATGGGTCTAAGGCTATTTGGAGGAGAAAAGTGGACCTGAGCTGCATTATTTTGAGCTTGTGAGTTTCCTGAGAGCACTGGAGCCAAGCAGCTGACACCAATCTCTGAATGGTAAAAAAAGCAGTTAGCCTTAGCTAAGATTAGCTGAAGGGATAGGCTCCCCTGTCTCAGAGAGCTACTATCCAGCATGTTTTAGAGGTTTACCTGCTTCAACACACCTGATTTTAATCAGCAGCAAATTGATGAGCAGCTGAATCAACTGTGTTGAAGCAGGGAAACAACTA
>SSNS01000489.1:168411-178463 GCA_006937985.1 Aphyosemion australe
TCACAGAGCTATAGAACAGAGCCCGTCATTCAGATGGAAGCTGGGACCTGGGTCTGTTCAGGGTGGAGAGGCTGCTCTGGGACTTTGTGTAACACAGATTTCCATCATGGTCACTCGCTCGCACGCACGCACGCACGCACACACACACACACACGCACACTGCTGCTGCTGGGAGCTCTGAGCTGGTGGCTATGTAAAAAAAGCAGCAGATATATTTATAGTCGTTTATTAGAGCAGCAACACACGTGTAACAATAAGCTAAAACAATTACATAATGTTAAAACGAGAAGGTAATGAAAGATAGATGATTAAAAAATAACTCACCTCTGCTACACCTGCAAGGCTTCACCTTAGCCTGGACCGGTGTAGACTTGTGGATGACTAAATCAGTCTGACAGCAGATTACTTGGGTAGATTTAGCCTGAAAAAAATAAATAACAGCTTAGATCACGTAGAAAACAAACTGTCCAATAGATGAGCTTCATAGCATGGCTGGTGAGTAATCTGACTGCTCTCAGAGCTAACTCAGTGTCCAGAATCAGACATGAATATGTTCTAATCAGAGGTGGACAGGAGATTAGAACAGGGTCAGGCTCTGGTGCAGCTGGAAGCTTCATGCTGGGATGTTCTCCTCCTCCCTGTTCCTCCTGCATTTATCTGCTTCAGCACTCAGCATTATTATCAACTGGTGCAAAAACTCAACCTGAAACCGTCTGTAACAAACATTATCCCACACAACACTAGCTCTGGGCCTGATGGCTGTGTGGACTGATATTAGCTAAATGAAATGAACCACATCTCTTTCTTTGCATTTATAAATAAATATAGTAATTATAGCTGCTAAATTACAGGTAGGGAGGGATCTTTAGAAGCTGATAAAAGTAATTATTTAGCTTACTCACCTCAAATTGGGCCAGAAATATCCGTTATGGGGAGGAAGCAGTCATTGGGCTCCATCTAATTCCCGGAATGGTGCGGTGGGCTCCGTCTAATTCCCGGAGCGGTGCGCGTGGGCTCCGTCTAATTTCTGGAACGCTCTTCAAACCCAACATAATCCAGTTCAAACTCCATCAATTTGGTGGAGGCACACGTAAAAAACACTAAACTACTATCTCTAACAGCCAGGCAACTAAAACTAAGTAATTATAATACTAGAAGCTATGCTAGGACTCTGACTCAATGCTAATGCTAAACAATAGCTAAACTACAGCAGAAACACTCACTTGAGGCTAACTCCCAGTCCCAACTGCTACAAGGCGTGGCCGAGACCTTGATGCTTTTATAACCTACAGCCGCAGCGCTGCTACGTGCTAGTGCACGGCNCTGTCTCTAGTAGACATAAGCCGGGCGTACACTGTGTGACTTTTTCACTCGTAGCGTTCAGCTTCAGCTCAAACTGTACGACTTCCTCGCAGAGCAAATCTCACGAGTCGTGTGCTCACACTGTACGACCCAGTTCTCGGATGCGACCTGACTGCTCACACTGTACGTCTGGCATGAACTCGTCGCAGCTAAAAAAAAGTATATATGACGCAACACGTTGGTCTGAGTACGGGAGGACGAGGACGGCATTTGGAATAGAAGCGTACTCTGTTGCTTCATGGCAAGCGCTGCTTGTTGCTACGGTAAAAAAATCAATCTGACATAAAAATAAGTCTGGTTTGTTCCTTAAATAACAAAATAACAACGAAAACATATTATTTGTATTATATTTGATCCACTTTTGATCAAAATCAATAAATTACCAGCATTTCCTGCTGTTAAATGAAGAAAAAAAGTTTATTTTTCATCAAAACAAAGCAACGCTGCTTTTATTTTGTTTTCGCTTCCACTTCCTTCATTTATGCTACTGCTTCAGGTTTGCGCATGCGCCGTGTGCGGTTCTGGTACTTTTTGGGTCACAGACGCTCGCAGCGCCGCTTCAACAATGCGATACCCTCACGAGGGACGAGCAAAATATCAAACGCCAAAAATCCGTGCGAGCTTACGATTGCTGATCGGTAGCTGGTCACGTGGTGTTAATCGCCTCTCGTAACCCCCTGCATACTACACGACGCTCAGCGCAAAACTCGCCCCTATCTCGTAGATCCTCGCACGAGGAGAAAATCGGCTCAATAAAGTGAAAAAGTCGCACAGTGTACGCCCGGCTTTACAGTATTAGTAGTAGGACGTTAACTCAGTTTGCAGGACAGAGAAAGATGAGGTGAAGTTGTTGTGCTGTCCTACACACAAGGTTTGGGATACTGGGAAAAGCCCCAAATCTCCACTGCTGGGAACTTGGGCCTTTGGTTGAACTTCACAAACATTTTACATAGGTAGGATGCTTAAGATGAAGCCACCAGGCAGGAGGCTGAGGGGAAGACCAAAGACGAGATTTCTGCATTGGGTTTATGGATAGGGATGCACACACGATTCTGTGTGTCTTTGTACTTGTGAAATCTGCCCTGGTACTACACATCCAGCTACTGACGAGTCCACCGTGATGGATGTTATAGGAGTGGTGAACAGACACTGAGTGGCTACTGAGATATTTTTTGGCAGTTTAACCAGGCTTCTACTGGTTCAAGCCCAGTTCTCTTGTTGGAAGACTTAACTCACCTGGGTGGGGCTCATAGAGAGCGGTATTCACAGAAGTTAAGTGTTAGCAAGCTTACGAACGTTAGCTTATGTTCTCCCTGCTGATGTTCACCGATTTGATCAAGTCACCGACTTTGCCAGAATTCACCTGGCTGGATTTATAACAGTATGTGATAAAGCGTTCACTTTACACTGGAGCTGATTTAAAAAGCCTAAAGTCCAGATCCCTACCAGGGTCACCTGGCTTAGCTGCTACTCTCACACCGGGGAAACTCATGATGCTAAATAAATAACATCATTTTCACACACTAAACTTACCCAGTAAAAAGTGTTTGTAGCAAATCCACAAATACTTTGAGGGCTGCTAGTCTGTTTGATTGACGGCTGCTGTCCATCCCCATCTTCTGTCTCCATCAAAGTTATTCGATATAAAGGCAAGTTGGTGGGGAAAGAGCCAGAGTTGGTGTGTGAAGCTGAGAGGTTCCGACTAAATATAGCCAGATTCACCTCAACGCAAGGCTCTGGCTTTGGAACCAGTTTCCTCGAGAGGAGTTGGACTCTCTACCACTCTGGAGTTGCTCCCACTGAGAAGTGCCGAGCAGGGATGGGTATACTTGTTGCTTGTGGCAGAGTCTCCTGTCAGAAGGAGCTTCAATTCCCACCTCCAACAGAATTACAAACATCCCAAGAGAGGATGGGGACATCGGGCCCGAGTGGGCCATGTTCCGTGCTTCCATTGTCGAGGCGGCCGATCAGAGCTGCGGCCGCAGGGTCATCGGTGCCTGTTGTGGCGGCAACCCCCAAACCTGCTGGTGGACACCGTGATTAGGGATGCTGTCAAGCTGAAGAAAGTTCTATCGGTTATTTTTGCCTGTGGGACTCCAGAGGCAGCTGATGGGTACCAGCAGTCCAAGTAGAATGCGACTTGGGTGGTTGCAGAGGCAAAAACCTGGGCGTAGGCAGAGTTTGGGGAGCACATGGCTTTGATGAGGTTCTGGTCCATTATCTACGTTCCTACCCTCACCTATGGTCACGAGCTTTGGGTAGTGACCAGAAGAATGAGATCTCACATATGAGTGGCCACACCTAAGTGACAGAGCCCTGAAACGCCTCATTCTGGAAGGTACTGAAACTGTCGAGAATAAAACAGCAGAGATTGCTTTGTGAGAAGGATTTAGAGCAAATTACTTCATTAACATGTTTTTTACAGACCATAAAACTATTACAAGTTAAAGGGAAAATTTCATAATATGGCTCCTTTAATCATTCAGGTTTCAAAATGTTTAGCTGTAATTAGTGATTTGATGCACAGAAACAGCTGATTGTTGGTAGGCGGGGCTTCAACTTTGCCTCCCAAAACACAACATGGCAGCTCTGACAATCAGATATCACGGCTTCCCTTTTCAGGGATAAAAGGCAGTTGCATCCAACTTTAAACATGGGTCAAACTTTATTTTTATGCATAATAACATAACAGGACCAAGCTGCTTTTCTATCCATGTATAATCAGACCAAATCCACTGAGTTTAGTCAGGGTCAGAGGTGAAACACTGACCGGGTCGCTCGTCTTCGCTGGCTGAACCCTGAACCCGTCTTAGAGCAGCAGAGATCCGTTTGGTGGTCCTGAGCTTTACTTTCCTTCTGTGGTGTCAGAGTTCCTGAACTCTTTAGGACCTCCAGCGTTTTGAACGTGTTGCAGAGTGAAGTTTGTTGTGCACGTCAGCTGTTTTTGTTTTTTATGTGTTGTGATTGTTTCTCCTTCCTTTCGTGGGTAAAACGTGCTTTAATAAATCATCCAGCAGGGGGCGCTGCAGGAATTTAAAACCTATGTTGTGTTAATTAATAAAACGTTTAAACTGTTTATTTAAACCCCAACACCATGTGGATACGTGTCAGCCTGAACTTTGTTGTTTCTGGTCTTACAAACTGGTTTTTGTTTTTTTCTGAACAGTTTCGCTATAAGAGGAGAGTTTACACACAGAGCTATGTGGACGACAAACAGCTGGCAAAGCTGCACACGAAGGTAACACGCTCAGTGACCCGGCCAGTTACAGGGTGCGTTTGTTTTAGTGAAGGTGGAGTTCCAGACGTCTCTGATGGGAGTTTTAAGCCTGTTGGAGCCTCACTTCTAAAACCTGAAAGCATGTTTCCATCTGAAGTCCACTCTTTACCAAAGTAAAGTCTCCTAACATCTGATCCTCAGAGCTGAGCTGCTGTGGTCATCACGTCTTCATCCCGTCTCCTTCACCATCTGGATCTTAGTTCGTCAGAACAAATGATTTGTTTTTGTTTTTCAGGCCAATCTGAAGCGATTTATGGAGCATGTTCACCAGAAGAATGTGGAGAAGGTGGCCAAGTGGTTGGAAAAAGGTCTGGACCCTAACTTCCACGACTCGGAGAGCGGAGGTGAGCTTTGTTTCTGTATGTTACCTTGATTAGAAAATCAGCTGTTCGGCACCAGAAGAGTTTTCTGGTGGTTTTGGGATGAACTGTGTCAGGAGGTTTTAGGAACGTCAGGAGACAAAACATTAAAACTGATTTGAGCTTCTTCTCTTCTGGTTGTGAGACGTGAGTCCTTCTGCTGAGAACCCATTTGTGGTTCCAGAAGCCTGCTTTAATCACGCTGAACCAGAACCACTCCAGCTAACGGCTGTTTGGAAATCACCAGTTTTCTGTTCAACCGGTCTTATTTGATGTTGCTTTGACCTCAGAGTGTCCTCTGACCCTGGCCGTCCAGCTGGAGGACAGCTGTGAGCTCATTAAAGTCCTGCGTAGTGGCGGCGCTCACCTGGACTTCAGAACCAGAGATGGCATCACGGCTCTGCACCGGGCCGTCCTGTGCAGGAACAGCGCCGCGCTCACGGTGAGGAAACTCGTGACTCATGACCCGGAACCTTTTACCCGTGGTTCCCGCTCTAAGCCGTGTTCTGGTCCACAGACTCTGCTGGATCTTGGAGCGTCTCCGGACTACAAGGACAGCCGGGGTCTCACACCACTCTACCACTCCGCCATGGTGGGCGGAGCTCCCTACTGCTGCGAGCTGCTGCTGCAGGACCATGCTAACATTGGTATGCTGTGTGTGTGTGGGATGATGTCTCAGGTGCCATTTACACGTCATTTGTTTGTGCTTTTTGTTGGAAAGCACTTCAACACTAAGAGTTGTTGTTACCATGGTTACAGGGATAACTGATGAGAACGGGTGGCAGGAAATCCACCAGGTGACACACACACACACACACACTCATGCTGCTTCAGCTGACGATGAGTTGGAGTCCTGTTCTGACTCTGGTGTGTGGGTGTGTTTGTATGTTTGTGAGTTCAGGCGTGTCGCTATGGTAACGTTCAGCACTTGGAGCACCTGCTATTCTACGGCGCAGATATGAGTTCCCAGAATGCTTCAGGAAACACCGCACTGCACCTGTGTGCTCTGTACAACCAGGTAACTCACACACACACACGTTTACACGTTTGTTCTGTGGTTTATGAAATGTCGTCGTTGGTTCTGTAGGACAGCTGCGCTCGGGTTCTGTTGTTCCGAGGAGCCAACAAGGACATCAAGAACTACAACAACCAGACGGCCTTCCAGGTAAAGTAAACAACAAACAGCTTCTCTAGTAAACAAGCTAAAGTTATTTAACACAGAAACAAACCTGTGAGAGCAGCTGGAAAATGTTTGACACTCTGGTATAAATGTAAAAATGAGTTTCATCTTCAGGAACTTTAAATTCAAAAGCATCAAAATGATTTTTAGTTTCAAAAATGTTTTGAGCTAACTTGTTTTTCAAATTTGCCGTTGTAGCTTTAATTACCAGCTCAGTGGCCTAGTGGTATGAGTGTCCGCCCTGGGACTGGGAGACCGGGGTTCAAATCCCAGTCGGGTCATACCAAAAACTTTGTCAAGTGAGCGCGGCCACAGCTGCAGCTCACCGCTGCCCACCACGGTGATGGGTCAAATGCGGAGATGTAATTTCACCAGTGTGTGATGATGACTTGGAACTTTAACTTTAATCAGATCATAATTTACAAAACCCCAAATTGAGAGGAAATTGTCAGCTTTTAGCTTGAGCTGTGTTTGTTGGAGATGAGGTTCTGTTTGCTCATGTGTGTGTGTGTGTGTGTGGACAGGTGGCGATCATCGCTGGGAACTTTGAACTGGCTGAAATCATAAAGATCCACAAACAATCTGATGTTGGTGAGTTTAAACACGAACAGTCAGGAGGAAGGCTTCGGCTCTGGGATTAGGGTTGGGCATCGAGCATCGATTGGAACCGGGACTAACAGTCAGTTTTTCCCGGAATCGTTCAAATATTTTACTTTCGATTCCCAGTCCGCCAACCGGAAGTAGAATCCGCCAGAAGTGTTTGCGTTACCGCGCAATCATGAAAAATATGCAGCTGCAGAGATGCGGAGGCGTTCTAAAGTGACTTTAACCGGAAAAAAATGTGATGCGCAAATTCTAATGAACGCCTTTCAGAGCCGACTATACCTGCTGATCAGCTGACCTGTCGCTCCCACTGCAGCTGCAGAGACCCTGAGTGCAGCAGCGCGTCTCCCCCTCTTTAAGTGGTTATACGCGTATACCTGCGTATCACGTAGACTACACCACTGCGTCTGCCGAACTTTTACTCCGTGAAAGTGATATAAGCTTTGCATCCTGCAACGAAAAACACCGCACAGAGGAAGCCCGTTAAAATGCGTCATCACCGTGGATTTAATACGAGTTTAGAAGAACAAACTCTGGGCGGAGTGAGGTGAGTTCATGTCTCACTTGTGACAGTGTGAGTGTCCTGTCACTGGATCCCAATTGATCATGCGACTGGGCTGCTTGGCCACAGGGATATCCCTCCTGGGGTCTGGGGTTCGAGTCCCGCCCGGGCCCTCGTTTGTCCACCTTGCCACACACTGCAGAAATAAAAACAGCTGACGCAGCTAATCTAAGAGCTGATGCGGCAAACCAATAAAATAATGATAATAATAATAAATCTCCAATAATACCTCTCAACACGCTAAGTTGTGAGATTATTTTTTGCTTTTCTGCACTATTTAGTCTTTGGAGAGTTTTAGTTTTTAAAATCTGCTAGATGGTCACTGACAGCAGCTACATTTAAGTTTCACTTATTCTCAGTCATCCTGGACATGATCATCCTGAGAGTTTTAGCTGAACACAGATAGACTTTTCTGGTTATCTTGAAGACATTTAGCCTCTCATCCTAGAGGCTCCTTCAGTTCCCAGACTTTGTAGGAGGCTGTGAGTTGTGGTCAGAAACAAACACACTGATTGTCTGACTGATTGAAGTCTTTTTTCTTTCTTGAAAACGTGTTTTTGTCTAAGTTAAGGTGATGTTATTGTTCATAGAATTAAAATTCATGTTGAAGTTCAAACTATTTCATCAAGTAAGACCTATGGTCAGCTGGCTCATTTAAAACATTTTTTTTGAACCCTGCATCTTGAAAGAATCGGAATCGAAATCATTTAAATTCAAACGATGCCCCACCCTATCTGGGATCATCCTCAGTTTGGGATTTCCCCATTTTTGTGATCAGTTGAATCAATCTCACGCTTCATTTGAGAACAAGACCCCGAGACACTTAAAGAGCAAGTTACCCCTAAATCACTCTGAGCAATCACAATCCTGCCCTAAATCAACCTTTCATCTGCTGATAACCTGTATAGATGAGTGCTGTAGACATGTGTAATCATTATTTTGGTAGTTTAGTGCATCTTATTAAAAATTTAAAAAATCAGCTGTCAGTCACTGTCTCAACGCTGCTCTCTTGGTCCGCCAAGCGACGCCTCCTTTAGACTCCACCCATCGGGTGACCGTCCTTAAACTTCTGGATTAACTCAGATTAGCGTAGAGATGAATTTATTATAAAACGATTAACAAATTCTAATTCTGTAGATGTTCCACCATCATTCTGGTGTTTAGCGCCCCCACCAGGAGCTAGGAGGTATTCATGTTAAAGCAACATTCCGCAACTTTTACACCTTAAAATTATGCTTTTTTGTAAAGTTTTTGCGTCATAGTATTATCTATTATGTTCATTTTCATACCTGTGATAGTGTTGGGGGGTCCCACGTCTGTTTACTGCACTATACAGTTTTTGTGTGTGGGGTAGCGCCGGACGTACTGAGTGGGTGTCGTTTTACGGCAAAATATGGCAAGCCAAAGGGATTAAAAAAAAGCGCGCATTCTGAACGCGCATGATGTCCGCCAAAACGCGCGTCTTGAACGAGCATTTTGGCGGACATAATGCGAGTTTAGAACGTGCATTTTTTATCCCTTTGGCTTGCCATACTTGTATAACGTAGAACCGCGGTTTAGCAGTGGCAGATTCACCAAAGAAAGCTAGAAATCCCTTATCAGAGGAATCTAGGAAAAGAAAAGGAGAACGTGATAGAGCAAGAGCAAAGACCAGAGTTATTATTGGGCCGTCTTTTCCTCGCTGGAGAGCTCTTTTAGAAAGAACAGCATGAACTACGGACTCTGACCTAGCCGTGCTGCTAATGGCTAGGTAAGTAATAAATGATTTCACCAGGGTTATTGTGTTTGGTCGGGCATAAAGTTGTTATACAGTCCTGATAAAACTATTTATTCAATGTGTGGAGGTGGAAAAGTTTGTTTTCGTTGTTTTGCCTGACATTAGGAATGTAAACATGCCTCTTATGCCCCAGAGAGATTTAATGTTACGACAGTGACGTTACGCAGCAAGCCTCTAGAGGGCNAAAACACTAAACTACTATCTCTAACAGCCAGGCTACTAAAACTAAGTAATTATAATACTAGAAGCTATGCTAGGACTCTGACTCAATGCTAATGCTAAACAATAGCTAAACTACAGCAGAAACACTCACTTGAGGCTAACTCCCAGTCCCAACTGCTACAAGGCGTGGCCGAGACCTTGATGCTTTTATAACCTACAGCCGCAGCGCTGCTACGTGCTAGTGCACGGCTACGTTGCACGGTACAGTCTCAGCCATTGGACAAGACGGATTCAAATTTCTTTTGCAAACCGCTGCTGGATAGTTTTGAGCTGAAGAGGGCGCTCCACTGACGTTTTTAGGCTGAATTTTGAGTTTTTGAAGAAAATGCACAAAAATGCAAAAATAATGACTACACATGTCTAAAACACTATTAGACACTCATTTATACAGGTTATCAGCAAAAAAAAGTTGATTTTGGTGTTACTTGCTCTTTAAATGAAGAAAAAAAGTTTATTTTTCATCAAAACAAAGCAACGCTGCTTTTATTTTGTTTTCGCTTCCACTTCTTTCATTTATGCTACTGCTTCAGGTTTGCGCATGCGCCGTGTGCGGTTCTGGTACTTTTTGGGTCACAGACGCTCGCAGCGCCGCTTCAACAATGCGATACCCTCACGAGGGACGAGCAAAATATCAAACGCCAAAAATCCGTGCGAGCTTACGATTGCTGATCGGTAGCTGGTCACGTGGTGTTAATCGCCTCTCGTAACCC
>SSNS01000489.1:187639-208337 GCA_006937985.1 Aphyosemion australe
TTAGTTACAGATGTGTTTAGTTACAGGTGTGTGATTAGTTACAGGTGTGTGTTTAGTTACAGGTGTGTGTTTAGTTACAGGTGTGTGATTAGTTACAGATGGGTGTGTTTAGTTACAGGTGTGTGATTAGTTACAGGTGTGTGTTTAGTTACAGATGTATTTAGTTACAGGTGTGTGTGATTAGTTACAGATGTATTTAGTTACAGGTGTGTGTTTAGTTACAGATGTGTTTAGTTACAGGTGTGTGATTAGTTACAGGTGTGTGTTTAGTTACAGATGTGTTTAGTTACAGGTGTGTGATTAGTTACAGGTGTGTGTTTAGTTACAGGTGTGTGTTTAGTTACAGATGTGTTTAGTTACAGGTGTGTGATTAGTTACAGGTGTGTGTTTAGTTACAGATGTGTTTAGTTACAGGTGTGTGTGATTAGTTACAGATGTATTTATTTACAGGTGTGTGTTTAGTTACAGATGTGTTTAGTTACAGGTGTGTGTTTAGTTACAGGTGTGTGTTTAGTTACAGATGTGTGATTAGTTACAGATGTGTGATTAGTTACAGGTGTGTGATTAGTTACAGGTGTATTTAGTTACAGGTGTGTGATTAGTTACAGGTGTGTGATTAGTTACAGGTGTATTTAGTTACAGGTGTGTTTAGTTACAGGTGTATTTAGTTACAGGTGTGTGACTAGTTACAGGTGTGTGATTAGTTACAGATGTATTTAGTTACAGGTGTGTTTAGGTACAGGTGTATGATTTACACAGCAGCTGGTTCTGGTCTGTCTGTTTAGGGAACTTAATAAGTGAGCAGAAACCAAATCTGAAGAGAGAAAGTCCCATCACAGACTCCTTATCAGTCCAGTTTTTTCCCCTCAGGTCTCGGAATCAAAGATCACGATTCTTCCAAGTTGGACGTAGGCGGACCCTCGAGCCCCAGCAGGGCGGAGCTTTACCAGCAGCAGGTTCTTTCTGAGCGCGCTCGGGTTCAGGGCCGCCGCTCTTCGCTCTTCCTGTCTGTGGAGGGTTCGGGGTCCGACAGTCAGACGCCGCTGCTGCTGACTCAGAGCCATTCCATGGATGACCTGGGCGAGCTGCCCCCCCCAGCCCCGGTCCTGTCACCATCACCGACGCCTCACACCTTCCTCCACCCGCTGACAGGAAAACCTCTAGGTCCATCCACCAACACAGACCTCCTCGTTTCTGTTCATGTCCGTCTGTGATCTGTTGTCGTTTTCTACTCATTAATCACAATTTATTTTCAAATCAAACTTCAGTCATAAAGTTACTGAAGATTTTGTTCCTCTCATTTTTACAGAAGCTACATGTCATAAATCAATCTACACTAACATGTTTAAGTTAAAGTTTACAGAAACCAAACTGAGACAAGTCAGTGGATTATTATCCACAGCCAGGACAGAAGGTGTTTCAATAAAAATCTGTATAATAAGGAAATCGCTGAATGAATGATGTGGAACTATAAAAACCTGACCAATAAAAACATTTTCCCATCTTTTTGTTTCTATATTCATGTTCAGCATCAGTGCTTTTATGTAATACTTTGATTCTCATCTTCATATGTTTTACATTTATTTTTCATCATGTATTTTAAAATCTATTGTTTTTTTTAGCTTTTCATTAATTAAACTTTATTGGCTAAAACTAAATATTAGTTAATAATTTCATACATTCATAATTATGTTAATAAAATATTCCTGTGTAGATTTATTTGAGCATTTCTTTTCTTATGTTTATACACATTTGTATATATTTTGTTGAACTCCTGTTATCGAGAAGACGGAGACTCAAAACGCTCCAGATACCTAAAAGGTGCCTTAGACTGAGCCCTGCTGAACTCCAGGAAATGAACAGACCTGAGAAAACCACTCATCCAGCCTTCATCTTTGTCATTTAGACAAAAACAAAATAATCCACTATCTGAGACTTGTTTCCTTTTTTGTTCCCGCAGACCCATCGTCTCCACTCGCTTTGGCTCTTGCTGCAAGAGAACGAGCTCTCACCGCCCGAACACCTAGCCCTGAACCTCGAACTAAACACACCTCAGCCTCCACCACACCTATTCCAACCCCAGCTGCCAGTCCAGAGGCCAGACACAAGCGCAGCACTTACACCACCCCACAGAGTAGTCCTGAGCCACGATCCAAGCGCACCTCCCCACAGACCAGCCCAGAGCAGCGAACCAAACACACGACTCCTCAAACCAGCCCCGAGCTGCGGCATAAACGCGTCACACCGCCGCTGTTCCCCGATGGACAGGTGGAGCGACCTGAAACTGAGGGAGGAGTGACGTCACCTGCTGCTCCCTCTCCAGAACGATGGAGACCCTCCCCCTTACCAGCACTGACCAATGAGAGCCATTCGGCTCTGATTGACAGACGAAGAAGCCTTACAGTGGGCAGCTCAGAGGAAGAGGGTGGGGCTTACACTGTGACCCTCCCACCTGCTCTGTTGTCATCCAGTGATGAGGAAACCAGGGAGGAGCTACGAAGAATTGGTCTGGTGACTCCTCCCCCTGCCTTCTCCAGCCCCCCCGCCCTTCCTCCCCCATCCTCCCTCACCTTGTTGCCACGGCGAGGTGGGGAGGGAGGAGGAGAGAGCTGTCCTGAATCCCTTGGGAGGCAAGGAGACGAGGAGGAAGGAGGGGAGGAACGTCTCCATGATAGCTCCTCGTCCCCCAGCTCACTCCCTCCCTCGATTACTTTGGTTTCTCCTCCTGCTCCGACCTCCCCCTCCTCCCCACCTGCAACTCACCCATCTCCCTCATCAGCTGTCACTTCACCCTCTACGCTGAAGCCTCGCCTTCGGTCGCCAATCGGTCGGGGCCGTTCGGCGCTTCGGGACCCCTTACTGAAGCAATCATCAGACAGCGAGCTCCTCCCCTCTGCTGTGTCCTCCTCCTCCCCCTCCTCCCCTCTCTGCTCCTCTCCCACCAGCGGCAGCAGCCGGCAGCCTCGCTATCTGTTCCAGAGGAGGTCCAAGCTGTGGGGGGGCGGGGATGATGACCGGCGGGGCCTGAGTCCAGAGGACGGGCGACCTGCAGCACTGGGGGGACAGGTGTCCGGGTCAGCTGTGGATCTGACGAGCCGCTCTGCATCTGCGCTGGAGCTGAGCGGCCGGGCCGGGTCTGGACTTGATCTGGCTAACCGACTACAGCTGCTCAACAAAGACAGCCACTCCCTGGGGGAGGAGCCAAGTCCCCTGGACCCGGGCCGGAGGTCCCCAGTGGGAGGCGCCAGGTACGTTCACCTGCATAATACTGGAGCTGTAAAAAAATAACACCAACTTTCTGTTTGACTCGGTTACACCGAGGGCTGGTATCCAGCATGTTTTAGTTGTTTCCCTAATCAAACACACTTGATTCACCTGTTCAGCAGCTCATCAGGCTCTGCAGAAGCCTGTTACTCACCTGCTGATTAAAATCAGGTGTGTTGAAGCAGGGAAACAGTAAAGTAGCTGGATACCGGCCCTCGGGGTCACTGGTCTAGATGGTTTAATTCAGAGTTTGGTTTTGATGAATCTGGCACAGAGAAGGAAGTCAGAACAATGAAACGTTCAGCTGATGTTTAACATCCTGCTCCGCTCTACAGGTTGTTCTCCAGCCTTGGGGAACTCCACACCATCTCCCAGCGAGGATACGGCGCCAGCTACACAGTCCGACCAGGAAGTCGCTACCCCGTCACCCGCCGCAGCCCCTCCCCTTCTCCATCCCCCTCTGACCGATCTATGGGGCTCGCCTCCTCCCCCACCACCTGCCCCGAACGCCCAGATCTGAGCTCGGGTCGAGCTCTCACCATCCTGAAGTCGTCCAGCCTCAGTCTCCCGTCGGAACCAAAGGAGGTTCGCTTTGTTATGAGAAGCGCCAGTGCACGAACCAGATCCCGTTCTCCTTCTCCTTCACCCCACGCCTCGCCCTGCCCCTCCCCGGTCCTCAGCGGGCCCCTGTTGGCCCTTCGGCCTTGGAGGCAGCGGCCGATCAACCTGTGGAATAAATATGACGTGGGTGATTGGCTGGAGAGCTTGGGCCTGGCCGAACACCGCCAGCGCTTCCAGGAGCACGAGATCGAAGGCTCCCACCTCCCCGCCCTCACCAAGGAGGACTACATGGAGCTGGGAGTCACCCGGTTGGGACACCGAATCAACATCGAGAGGGCACTCAGACAGCTGCTGGATGGTTCCACTTGACCCCTCACCTCTGACCAACCACCTCTAGGCACCCTGAACTCTGACCTCATGACCCCTGCCACTAGGCCATCTCTGATAGAATATAAGATCCTTTAGACCGTTTAATCGACGCCCAGCTCTCAGAAACAGATGTTGGTTCATCAGCTCTTTAATCAGCACAAAGCCACTGGTGGTTTAGACCTCAGAGTCCAGCTGTATGGCACCAGAACTACAGGTGAACCTTGGTCTGACCTCTGCTGGAGTTGCTCACTCATTAGTTTCAAATGTTAACAGCAAGATAACATCAGAAAAGTGTGAAATATTCCTCCTAATTTAAAAAGCTTCAGGAATTAAAGTCGCTTTGAATAAAACACCCAAGAAAAAAAAACATGGAGAACAAGTTAGAGCTCATCAACACAGATTATTATTAAACATTTACTAACGACTTCATTTATCAACAAGTTAACCAATTATAGGTTTGTATTTGTATACACACTGCTCACAAAAATGAAAGGAACACTTTAAAGAAACCCATTCGATACATCAGATCTCAATATGAAGTTGGATATCTATACAAATAACGACAGGGCAATGTCTTAGGAACAAAAGGATGCCAAGTCTTTTAATGGAAATAAAAGTGTTCAGCCTACAGAGGGCTCAATTGTGTAGACACCCTAAAATCAGAGTGAAATGAAGATGTGGCAGGCTAGTCCGTTATTTCAAAAACTTCATTTCTGCAACTCCAAATGCTTTTCAGTATCTTGTGTGGCCCCCACGAGCTTGTGTGCATGCTTGACAACGTCGGGGCATGCTCCTAATGAGACAACGGATGGTGTCTTG
The DNA here is from genome assembly GCA_006937985.1 of Aphyosemion australe. Classification (NCBI taxonomy): domain Eukaryota; kingdom Metazoa; phylum Chordata; class Actinopteri; order Cyprinodontiformes; family Nothobranchiidae; genus Aphyosemion; species Aphyosemion australe. The sequence goes on from SSNS01000489.1 coordinate 192,653, forward strand.
TGGCATTTCCTCCCAGATCTGTGTGAGGGCATCCCTGAGCTCTTGTACAGTCTGAGGAGCAACCTGGCGCCGCCTAATGGACCCAAACATAATGTCCCACAGATGTTCTATTGGGTTTAAGTCAGGGGATCGTGAAGGCCATTCAATTGTTTCAATTCCTTCATCCTCCAGGTACTGCCTGCATACTCTTGCCACATGAGGCCGGGCATTGTCGTGCATTAGGAGAAAACCAGGACCTACTGCATCAGCGTAGGGTCTGACAAAGGGTTCAAGGATTTCATCTGGATACCTTATGGCAGTCAGAGCACCATTTCCTAGGCAGTAGAGGTCTGTGCGTCCCTCCATGGATATGCCTCCCCAGACCATCACTGACCCACCACCAAACCTGTCATGTTGAACGACGTTGCAGGCAGCATAACGTTCTCCTTGTCTTCTCCAGACTCTTTCACGTCTATCACAGGTGCTCAGGGTGAACCTGCTCTCGTCTGTAAAAAGTACAGGGCGCCAGTGGCGGACTTGCCAATTCTGGTGTTCTTGAGCAAATGCCAGTGGAGCTCTACGGTGCTGGGCAGTGAGCACAGGTATGGCGTCAAATTCCCAACAAAAGGCATCACGCGCACACAAAAGTCATCCACGGGCGTGTTTTAAACTCCACGCGCGCATTGGCAGTCAGTATTGTTATTCACCGCGAGCGTATATTACGCTCCACGGGTGCATTGAACGTCTCATGCGCACAATTCAGTGACCATGGGAGCGGCTCCACAAATGCAGGCACAAAACACAACACATGCGCATGAATTGCAGCCGATTGCAGCTCTCATTCTGCTCGCTCGTGTATTTACTCTTGCTCGTCTATCTACTGCTGCGCGCTCGTGTGAAACTTCGGCTGTCCAACCACCACCACCCCCTCCTCCCCCTCCCTTTCTGGGTAGAAAAAAAACACGGAAAACCTAACCTGCATTTGATTGGCCACTTTCCTTTTATCTCCGCCCCGTGACCTTTGTTGGCACTGCTTTATTTACAAAATACAAACAACAAAAATGCTCGAACTTACTTGTGAAAAGTTATCCCCTGAGCCATGGTCTCAATAGTCCGCCGATTAGAGCAAGAATAAACCGCACAGAGCTCAATTATTATGTCTATGGCTGAGCCGGTCAGTCGGAGGCCGCCAACAAAGGTCACGGGGCGGAGATAAAAGGAAAGTGGCCAATCAAATGCAGGTTAGGTTTTCCGTGTTTTTTTTCTACCCAGAAAGGGAGGGGGAGGAGGGGGTGGTGGTGGTTGGACAGCCGAAGTTTCACACGAGCGCGCAGCAGTAGATAGACGAGCAAGAGTAAGTACACGAGCGAGCAGAATGAGAGCTGCAATCGGCTGCAATTCATGCGCATGTGTTGTGTTTTGTGCCTGCATTTGTGGAGCCGCTCCCATGGTCACTGAATTGTGCGCATGAGACGTTCAATGCACCCGTGGAGCGTAATATACGCTCGCGGTGAATAACAATACTGACTGCCAATGCGCGCGTGGAGTTTAAAACACGCCCGTGGATGACTTTTGTGTGCGCGTGATGCCTTTTGTCGGGAATTTGACGCCATACACAGGGCCCACTACAGGACGTCGGGCCCTCAGGCCATCTTCATGAAGTCTGTTCCTGATTGTTTGGGTAGAGACATTCACACCAGTGGCCCTCTGGAGGTCATTTTGTAGGGCACGAGCAGTGCTCAGCCTGTTCCGCCTTGCACAAAGGAGCAGGTATCGGTCCTGCTGATGGGTTGTGGACCTTCTACGGCCCTGTCCAGCTCTCCGAGAATAACCGCCAGTCTCCTGAAATCTCCTCCATGTTCTGGAGATTGTGCTGGGAGACACATTAAACCTTCTTGCTGCAGCACGTGTGGATGTGCCATCCTGGAGAAGTTGGACAACCTGTGCAACTTCTGTAGGGTTAAGGAATCGCCTCATGCTGCCAGTAGAGATAATTACTCAAGCCAAAACTAGCACGAGTGGAAAACCAGCCAAAAAAGATCAAGAGGGAGAAACTTGAAATGACCTCCACATGTTAAACCAGTCCTGTTTTGAGGGTTTTGTAATTGTTGCCACTTTAGTGCACCTGTCGTTAAGTCCATGAACACCAATACAGCTGAAAGTGATTAACAATGCCCTCAGCTGCTTCATCAACCAGAACATTATCAGACAGGTTTCATTGATTTCATGCCAGGCCCAATAAAAAAAGTGTTCCTTTCATTTTTGTGAGCAGTGTATATATATATATATATATATACACACATAGATAGATAGATAGATAGATAGATAGATAGATAGATAGATAGGATAGTTTAATCATCTAAAATTAAGAAGCATTTAATATTATTTAGCATTTAGATGCGTTTTTAATATATAACTGTAAACTGTTGCCCTAAGTTTAGCGTTAGCGGGACTCCGAGATCTGCTGCTGGTTTGGATGGGTGACGGGGTGCTGATCACTGAGCTGATCTGACCAATGAGGCGGCTTCTCCTCTGCTTCCCCAGACAGTTCATCTGGGCGATCCGAGATCTTCTGGGACTCCTAAAACCACCGAGGATTCATCCTTTTCAGATACTTTTATGTTGCTTTTGGGTTTTTAAATCTCACTCATGAAGCTTTTGTGTTGATTCTGACATTAACTCCTATGTTTATGAAGATCATTTAGACTTTATGAATAAGTAATAATAACAATAATAATGTAGTTGTGATAACTTACAGAGCTTATACTAGTCTGGAAACAGATTTTGAGTTATGATTTGACAATGAGTTGAATTTCCAGGAGAATTTTTGAAATTCATGATGATTTGTCGATGAGTGTGACTTTGTGCTGATGTGTCGTGTGTTTCAGGGAGAGCTGCAGCGGAGCTCCAACCTCTAACCTGCTTATCGAGGGCTTACTGTACACGGTGCTAACTGTCTAAAGCCATCTGTACAGACAACAACCCCTTCTTCCTTTACTCTGATCCACCAACCAATCAGTCCCCCTCAAATCTGTGATGCCCTGAGCGCCTCACGGGAACACGCCATATATGGAGTTTCCTCCCTGCCATATAAGGGATCTTCTTCCCCGCCATAAGTGAAGTTATCTCCAAACATAAACGTTCAAAACCAAGATGCCAGACTAGATTGTAATTTGTTGCCTCATTTGATTTTACTCCAAATTTAAAGAATTTTCTTCCCAAATGTTTGAGGAAAAGGAAAAGTTCTTGTTTATATATTTTATATATCTGCACAATGAAGCACAAATAGAGACTTTTGAGACAAATATGAACCATAACTACATGAGATCAGCTGCTAAAAAGCTTTTAAGGAAAACAGAAAATGTGTGTAAATCATTTTGCAGAACCTAAAGAAATGTAATAAGTTTATAATATTAACCAGATTAAAGTATTTTTATGAATTTTAAGCTGCTGCATAAACAGACTAAAGCAAACAGAGTCACTCCTCCACTGGGTCTGAAACAAAAACCAAAGTCACAGCTGGAATTATATAAATAAATAACTATAACACACAAACCATCCTCCACCAGCACTAAGCTACAGCTGCATTACATGAAAACCATATTTAAAGGTGTAATGTTGATGATCAGTCCTAATAAGAACCTATAAACAAATGCTCCTGATCCTCACCTCATCATGTTTACTGCAGATCATCTACAGACTTCTATCTGATGAAAACCTTTTCAGACTTTCTGAAGGAACCGTCTGTACTAAAGTTAAATAAATTAGTTTGGTTTGTCGCCTGACCTTACGTGATGTTTTATAGTTACTGAGTTCTCTGAAGTTGATGCACTTTATGCCTCAAACTAATGATCTTAAGGGCAACAAGTGTCGGTACAGCGTGGGTTAGCACGGCTCACCTCGGTGTCGTGGGTTTTCCCTGCCAGAGTGGGTGGTCCCGTCTTGGGGGGGGGGCACACTCGTGATCTTTACTCCAGACAAAAACTGCATGAGGTCATCAGTAAACAGCGTGAGGTGATCTGTATGTCACACAGAAACGCAACATTGGTGGTGATCTTAAACATTCTGCAGCCATCCTATATATGTGAATATATAGTCTGGCCACGACCCATTGACAGCCCTCAGTCGTGAGGCGGGATCTACGGTTGTCTTTCAAAATGTCAGCACGCAATTGGATAGCGCTAGGACCAATCAGAGTAACGAACAACGTGACGTAATCACAGCGACGGAAAAGAGGGAGGCAGCAATGGCGTCTAACATCAATGATTTCTGTGGTTTTTGTATAAAAACATGTGAATATCAGGTGTACTGGGACATTGCACTACTTTGTTTGATAAAAATAAGAAGCTGCTAAGTATATCAGACAGACTTACGCACGTTGGAGTCTAAATAATCCAATGTTGATGACAAAGCCGTTTCAAACCAACGTGGTTCCTGCGCTGACGCCATGTTGTTTGTGTTCGCGACCACAGCGCTGACGTCATCGGCTACTCCCACTCTGTGATTGGCCCACAATGTAGAGCGCTGTGATTGGCCCAACCAAAACTATAGCGAGCTGTGATTGGACAGCCACAGCAGTGGATCAGGCTGCGAGGGTTCCAATGAAGCGTGCCTAGACCAAACTCTGCAAGGCAAGAATTTGGTCTAGTTCACTAGGCTAGGAAAGCTCTGGAGCAACCAGTGACTCCACCCCCCAGCCAATCAGTGACCGACAGTCGCTGACATCGCGTTTTCGGATCGGGTCAGAACGCTAGGGACCACAACGAAGAAGGTACTTAAAAGATGTAGGAAAATACTGAACCATGATGTTAGGAAGGCTGTCAAACGAAACTGCAACCATCCGAGTCACGCCGTTGGAAACACAGCTGTAGAGACACGGGACCTGGTTCTTCTACAAACTGGTGCCACTGGTTTCCTACTACAGATGTTTCTGGTGTTTATGAACATTATTTACACACCTCCGTAATAGTAGAATTTCTAAAGTAGTCATGACCTTAAAGTAGAAGTCCAGAGTTTTTTAATTTACTAGCACCACTAGATGCTGAAAAATGTGTTGCACCATAAGCAATGCTTCTCGTTAGTGAACGCGTACCTCTAGCTGGCCAACGAAGCTAAAACATATCGTTTTACAATTATTCTCATGTTGTGTTGTTTATTCATATATATTTTAAAGACTTAATTGTCCGTGAGATGTGTCCAACCCTGCATCTGTCTAGGTACTTCAGCTCATGAACGCTCTGTGATTGACATCTGTACGTAAGCAGATGTCTAATGCTATTAGCTAACGCTGAACAGCGCTCAATTCAAATTACATGGGGCTCTAGGGGACGGGGACGGGCTTAGCAAAAAAAGCCGTAGTGCCTAAATTCTATCACAGAACAGGGTAAGACCGTCACTTTTACCAATTAAAAATCATACATAATTCCTGAATGGGGGAAAACTCCACATTGCAGCTTTAAAGGAACATTTTAGTTGTTCTGAACTGTTTCTGTGTAAAAGTTATAAATAATTTCGACCATGCCCATTACAGGTAGCTTCCTGAACAGCCTCAGTCCAGAGAAATAGTGTTTACATCCTACATTAGGCGCTGCTGCTTTGCTCGGCAGTAAATTGGGTTTGGAAGCATGTGATCCAAATCAGTGGGTTTGAGAGCGTGGTTGGTGCCAGCTGGTTTTGTTTTGTATGCATTTAGACTCTACTAGGACTACCCCGCCCACAACTTAAACCACAGAAGAAGAAACCAACATGGACTTTTGTTTCAAGACAAACGTCAGTGAGGAGACAACCTTGTTTCTCTTTTTCTTGTCTTAAAATTAGTTGACAAATCGGCTCATTATCGCCACCTGTTGGTGTGTTAAACTTATGAACACAACCATTTGTCATCGCTCACAGATACAGCTGTTGTCAGACTAGCAGTTAGCTCATCAGTCCTGAAGGACCTACGCCATTTCTCTGAGCAGAGGCTGTTGCGGGTAGGAATTACCAGTGATTAATGAGATCCATTCAACACTTTCTCCTTTCTATTAGTTCCCGGTAGCTCCGCCCACCACACCTGATCTAGGTGAGTCCGTAAACCAGACTTTCAGGGTTCTTGATGATTAGAGTGTACTAGTGGCCTTTAACAAGTTTATAATTATTTTTACCATCACCTCCCCCCACCCCCCTCCCAGATTATAACCTGAACAGGTGAGACTCTCATCCATTCTGCCTCTGAAGCACAACCAATATTTGAGTGCCTGTTTCCATAGCAACAGATCTGAGCTACAATCATGATCCCAAAGTTGTAAACAGCAGTTTGAGACCCGCCCTCACATCGTGTATCTTACGTTAGACTAGTTCAACAGTAACATCGGTGGTTATGAGCTCGCTGTTATTCCATCAGCTGGTGGGTCGTCTCCTTTGGTTTAAATAAAGTTTGAACACCAGTTAAATGACTGGTTTAAAACTAGTTTAAAGCATTTAATCAGGATTATTACAGAGAAAATAGTAAAAGTAGATTGTCTTTATTAAAACCGATAAAAACAGCTGATCTGTCTTTCTTTAGGCTTTTACTGGATACGTGTTCATTTTGCATTTATTAATCACAGCAGCTCTAATTATGACGACTGGGAAGTGTCCCGCTGGGGCCACGGAGCCTCCTCGTCCTTTGATTTGATATTAAATTATGTTTTTTGTTTTTTTTTGACTGGAGAAAACTGTTTGCCTCCTCAGATTTCTGTTTTTTTCCATTGTGGTCACTTAAATGTTTCAAATCAGCAAATAAACGTCAGGATCAGACACCTGAGTAAATAATACCTAACTCAGTTATTTATCAGAACAAATCTCTCCGGACCCCCCTGTCCCGTTGAAGACAGACGTTATTTATAAATACGAATCAAACATGACCTACATAACGTTGATCCATCAGCGTTAAAACAGAAATGTTGGAATCCAGAAGAATCTGATCAAACTAAAACATAAACTCGACTTGCTTAAACAGTTTTTAACTCTTAATGGAAAACAATATTTCATTTAGAGTTAAGATAAATATATAAAACTAATTTCAAACCTGAATCCTAATCATTTTTCTGGTGTTAACTCTATTTTATAAACAGCTAATTGACCCACATTAAAAGAAGTGGTTTTAAAATGTAAAATCTGAGTTTATCTTAAAAAAACACCTAAAAATGTTATCATCTTTACAGCTCAGCGTTTTTTATGTAACGCTCCTCTTCGGTTTATGAGATGAACACATTCAGAGCAGATTATCAACAACACAAACCTAAGACAGCAGCAAAAAGTGCAGAAACATGAGCTTTAAAGTTGGAATCAGCTGGAAAACATCTTACTGAACCACAGAACCGGGTCAACAAGCACCGATCAAACACAAGAGCCAGTCAGGCTGGATTATTTCAGATTACTGGGGCCACAAAGTAAAATATTTACACATCCTGTATGTTCAGACTGAAACCATCGACCCAGTTTGATCCAAGTCCTTCTGCAGACAGAATCAACGTCCCAGCCAATCAGAACCAGAGACATGGGTTAGTGATGCTCCTGCTGGAAAAACTAGCTCTTTATTTTCCCACCCTGGTTTGGTTGAACTCATCCAGATTTATTCACAGGACCATGGTCTGGTCTCAGAAAGCCATCGATGGATCAGACGGTCCCAGCAGTCGACAATAATATTAACAGATGCTAGCTAACTCCTGATGTGGTTATTAATGAACAGTAGGTGGCGCTAGTCTAAAATGAAATAGATTTTTAATGACTAAACCTTTAAAATTCTCAGATTAACACTTTTCTTTACAACATATAAACTAATAAAGTTTAAAAGAAACGTTTGACCACCAGGAGGCGCTGCAGGGTGAGACTGAGTCGTCCTGGATGTTTATTAGAGTTAAAACTGAGTGTTAAGTTATGGATCATAAACCCAAAACGAAGGTTAGATTAGTGTTTCATAAGAAGGACGGAGTGTGAAATCTGTCTCCTGGTTATACTTCATCAGTTAGCTGCCTCCTCCTCTTCCTCACTAGCTTCCTCTTTTTACAGTATGTTTGTGGTTTCTTCTGGACTGAGTGACGTGTGTTAACTTGTAGTTTTTCTCTTTTCTAAACAGTGGAGCGCACACGACAACAACTGATGAGCTCTTTAACAGATTGTAATCTTTATAATAAACTGTCATTTATTACATAGCCTGTGTGTGGATTTATTTTACACTAAAACTCATTCGCAGGTTTACGACCCGTCTGAACATGCCTGATGGGATCAGACCATGAATGAGGGAAAACATCTTTAGGCTTTGATCAGATAGTTTCATGTGGACATGAAAGCACTAGCTCATCTCAACAGTCAGATCATTGAGCGGCTAGCTCTGCAGTAGCGGTCGAAACGTCAGCAAGAAAAAGGTAAAAACAACTCTGTTCTGTGTTAAAAACAGAACCAATGCAGGTAGAAGAAACAGAAAGAACGCACAAAAGATCAGATCATTTGTTGTTTCATTAATGTTCTTTAAGAATCATCTTCAACTTGTCGACCTCCTCGCTGAGAGGCAACAGTGCGAACACCTAACGGGTGAACGAGTCCTCCCCGGAGAGGCCGATGCCCAAACAGCTCCAAATCAAGAGCCTCTTTTATAAAACAATGCCGCCAATTTGCCGCAATGCCGAGGCGGCATCAGGGCATCGTTTATAGTGGTCAGACCATGGAGGTAATCGTGTCCATTTTACAAAAGATTACATGATGGCGGTATAAAGGGGGTGTGGTGGCGGCCTCTACGCTGTCACAGACTTCCTTTGAGCTTGAACATCGATCGAAGCTGTGCTCCTTAGGTTTTTTGGACAAGCAGCTCCTAAAGGTGTGTGTCCTCCACCGTCCCGGTGAACTGTCAGGTGATCTGAGCTCCAGCTGTAACGGAGAGAAGCTCCTGGAGCTCTGCATCGCTCCAGTTTATCATCTCAGCTTGGTCTGTTAAACAAAGCTAAACTTATGCCCGTGTTTACTTTAATTTTAAATATAGTTTTTGGCCGGAGCTCGGCAGTAATTCATCACGTGATCATGACACCACCCTCTGTTGCGCCAAGGCGTAATGTGCATTCACAGGTCCGGCATTGTGGTAATATTACTACCAAGCGTGGTGGCACGAATGCTGCAAAATTCCCACAACGCCATGCCGTATTATGCTGACTTGCCGGCATGGTGTGTCTTATAAAAAGGGCTAAGGTCTCTGGGACAAAATGAAAATGAAAGTTTTCCAGGAAAACACATAGAGGACAAAGGCTTGGCTCACCAAATTTACATCATTGAACCAAACAAGGAGAAGAAGAATGTTTAGTGAGCTTCACCTCCTTCTTCCAGGACAACAGCAGCAGCGTAGAGAAAACCACTATAGATCTGGTCATGTGGTCAGTAGCAGCTACGCTGGGGGAGGAGATACTGATGTGACGTCACATATGACACGTCTGATCTGTAGTCTTTTTAATGACCAATTTTTACAAGCTAATAAATCTCAAAGTACGTGACAGACATAGTCGAAACTCACATTGTTATTTATCATTACAACATACGTGTGACTCAGGGTGTAGTTACCCAAATAAATGTAACTGAGTAAATGTAACTAGTTACTACCCTTCTCTGGTTGGAACTAACATTTTGCAGGAGATTTAACATCATGAACCTTTGTAGCACCGGTGTTTAAACCGTTCACCTCCAGGCCTGAGGGTTCCTTACACAACGTTACACTTTTTTAAATGTTTCGTTTGAACGCAAAAGGTTTTCGTGTTTTTGGTCAGAAAAAACAAGGTTCCCCACTGGCCCTGAAGTTCCATCCAACCTAGGTTTTACGGTACAAACGAGTTTATAACACACGAACCTTCTGTTCGGTCATTACTTGGAAATGTAGTTTTACCATACCATACCAATTTATTTGTTCAGCGCATTTAAACACAGCATGAGAGCCGAACAAAGCGCCTTACAGTCGAGACAAGCAGAATAAAAAATTGCAATAGCATGAGACCAAATCAAGCGATAAAAGGCAGGAAAAAGACAATCACAACACTTCAATAAAAATGGTCAAATCAACCATAGAACTAGGAAAAGCAAATAAAACTAGTACTCCAAAAATCAGAACAGCCCTGATGATAAAAACAACTCAAAACAGTAAAACCAAACATACAAGAGGTCACTGTCCAAAGGCCAAATCATAAAAGTGAGTCTTCAGTCTAGACTTAAAGACTGAGACCGTTGAGGACTCTCGTATGGTGAGAGGGAGAGCATTCCAAACGTGAGGAGCAGCATTCGCAAAAGCCCGCTCTCCTCTTGCCTAATACTTCATCTTAGGAGTGCAGAGCAGTTGTCCCTTGTTGTTTTAGCACAAACAACAAGGGACTTTTGCAAGAAAAAATGCTGAGACCAACATTACCATAATCTGGTCACAAAGGCTCATTTCTCAGGCTACATGAAGCTCTTGAAACAGCAGTTTGAGCGTCTTGGTCTGGATTATGAAATCAAAAGATTAGAAGAAATCCTGAATCATAAATCAGTTAAATCCTCCTGTCATGTTGTAATGGTAAGTTATATAAAATCACGATTTGTTTAAGACACCGTGGAGCTGAGTGATTAAGAGCTTTATATGTGAAGGAAAGAATGATGACAGGAATAAAAAGACCGAAAGAGGGAAATTTTCCATCTTTACGCAACAAATCATACAAGAAAAGGAGTTCTCATGTGAGAGAGGTCACGATGTTACCATGTTTGCACCACAGGTGCACCAATCCCAGTTTATGAGGTTCAGTTTGTAGATGACGGACACACCAACCGTACAGCTCAGGACAACCATCATCATCATCACTATCATCATCATCACTATTATCATCAGTATCATCATCATCACTATTATCATCATCATCATCATCACTATTATTATCATCACTATTCTTCATCATCATCATCATCAATCTCCCCCAGAGGATGGGTCAAATGCGGAGAATAAATTTCACCAGTGTGTGACGACTAACGGGACTTTAAATTTAACAACCCAGCAGCAGGACCGCTACCTCTGCCTTTGTGCAAGGAGGAACAGGAGGAGCCCTGCCAGAGCCCTGCAACATGACCTCCAGCGGGCCACAAATGTGCATGTGTCTGCTCAAACGGTCAGAAACAGACTCCATGAGGGTGGTATGAGGGCCCGACGTCCACAGGTGGGGGTTGTGCTTACAGCCCAACACCGTGCAGGACGTTTGGCATTTGCCAGAGAACACCAAGATTGGCAAATTCACCACTGGCACCCTGTGCTCTTCACAGATGAAAGCAGGTTCACACTGAGCACATGACAGACGTGACAGAGTCTGGAGACGCCGTGGAGAACGTTCTGCTGCCTGCATCATCCTCCGGCATGACCGGTTTGTGGGTCAGTAATGGTGTGGAGTGGCATTTCTTTGGGGGTCCACAGAGCCCTCCATGTGCTCACCAGAGGTAGCCTGACTGCCATTAGGTACTGAGATGAGATCCTCTATGCTGGTGCAGTTGGCCCTGGGTTCCTCCTAATGCAAGACAATGCTAGACCTCATGTGGCTAGAGTGTGTCAGCAGTTCCTGCAAGATGAAGGCATTGATGCTATGGACTGGCCCGCCCGTTCCCCAGACCTGAATCCAACTGAGCACATCTGGGACATCATGTCTCGCTCCATCCACCAACGCCACAGACTGTCCAGGAGTTGGTGGATGCTTTAGTTCAGGTCTGGGAGGAGATCCCTCAGGAGACCATCCACCACCTCATCAGGAGCATGCCCAGGCGTTGTAGGGAGGTCTTGCCTGCTGACGGTGGTCAGAGGGACTGGTGGCGCCAGTGCTCGCCAGGCTCACCTCCGTCAGTGTGCCCCAGCTGTAGCTACGATGTAGCTCATTCCCACCAGCATGTGTTGTGAAGCGCCTTGGGGGGTTGTAGAACCCTAAGAAGGTGCCATTTATCAGCACATTCAACTATGTAAAGAACAAAGTATTTAATAAGAATTTTTCATTCATTCAGATCTAGGATGTCCTTTTTTGTGTTCCCTTTATTTTTTGAGCAGTGTATTTATAGCTATACTATGTTAGAACGTTGAAATGAAAAAATTTGTTTTAACCCTCCCACTGTCCTATTGGGTGACCCCACCAGGAAAGGTGACGTTTGAGCAGGGTGTGATTGTTTATCCCTTGGGGTCCACGTGGCAGAGGTGAGGTGGTGCTCAGTCCTCACCTCTGCCACGTGGACCCCAAGGGATAAACAATCACACCCTGCTCAAACGTCACCTTTCCTGGTGGAGTCACCCAATAGGACAGCGGGAGGGTTAAAGGAGTCATCACCTGAAATTTTCACTTTTCTACATGAAAAAATATCTATAATGGCTTCCTAATGATTTTTCACTGGCTGAGAAGCCGATATTTAACTCATTCACTGCCAGCCGTTTTCTGATCAGAAAGCCCGACTGCCAGTGTTTTTGAGGGTTTTTACTGTTTTTTGAAGAGTCACAGAACATTGTGCTCTATGATCATGTAAACGCAAAAACTACCAAAAGAAAGAGTAGACTCACTTCTTACATCAGGAAGAATCGCCGTATTTCTAGCGTTATCCGTTCGTTCACAATCTGGTGCCCAACAGCCGCTCCAGAAGCATTTCCGGTTCGGCGCATCGTTTTTTTCACAGCAGCGGCCCAAAACAAACTTGTAATCCATTGATTTTCCTCTTCCTGATCACGTGATGTGTGACATACACGAATGAAGATCCACGATGGTTGTTCTCACGGTGCGGGGGCTCGCTCCAACGCCCGCCCCGTAAAAAAAGCGAAATGACGACTAAAGTCGTCATTGGCAGCCAGCGGTTGGATTTGAAAAGACGACTTTAGTCGTCAATGGCAGGGAATGAGTTAACACGAGGCGAGGCCCGGGCTCGTACATACACGGTTAGATCCCGTAGGTCACTGCCAGGTCGGGTTCAGTTATAACTTTTGTTGTTTTGGAGCAAGACGCTGAAGCTGCTTCCTGCTTCCTTCCACCAATCAACGCGCTCCTCAGTCCCGCGCGTGTCCGACACAGCCAAAATATCGCATGTGATCTTGCGAGAAAATATGCCCTTTACAAAAAAGGATCAGAAAAGCACATTTTTTATTTATTTTTCCAATACAATTTATTTTAATGGTCTAAAAGACTATAATAGATATCCACGGTATTATAGGTGATGACTCCTTTAAAGAGGGCACTCATGTTTTAATACATCTAAAGTGGTATCTAGTAGGAATGAATGCCTTGTAAGTCATACTCTGGGGAACAAAAGCTCAGGTGCGCCTGTTTCAGCACGGCGAAGACAGCGAGAGAAGAAAGTAGCTTCAGACGACAGGATCTGGACTCTTACTTCCTGATATGTGGACATCTCTCCTCTGATTGGCTAACAGCAACACGACTCTACCACTGACTCTGTTTGCTCTGCAACGTTGATGTTTTATCTCCACCAATAACACAAGCCTGGAGGAGTTCTGCTGTGTGGTGGAGTTGCTAATGCTAACGGTTAGCTTCTACTAGCCCAGACGTTCTCTGCTGCTTCCTGGACGCTAAACCAACAACAGCCTTCAAGATGGATGAGTCCATGAATGTTAGCATAAAAAAGTTGATTTGGGGGTGACCATAGTTAAAGTTAAAGTCCCAAGTATTCGTCACACACTGGTGAAATTACATCTCCGCATTTGACCCATCCCCATGGTGGGGAGCGGTGAGCTGCAGCTGTGGCCGCGCTTGGGAACTATTTGGTGGTTTAACCCCCCAATCCAACCCCTTAGTGCTGAGTGTCAAGCGAGGAGGCATTGGGTCCCAGTTTTTTTAAAGTCTTTGGTATGACCCATACCGGGAATCGAACCCTGATCTCCCAGTCTCGGGGCGGACACTCTACCACTAGGCCACCGGAGCTGGACAGTATATACTAGACAGTATATACTGGACATAGCCCGCCAAATTCTCTCTTAATGTATAAAATTCCACAAAATGGGAGGGTCCCACCACCACCATTTTGGCCATTTCACGTCTCGTCACGCCCAGACAATCCAAACATGGGAGAAGAGGTGGAGCTGAGAGTGGGGCTGTGAGGGTGGGAGCTAATGAACCAATGTAGCTACTAGCTAAACTGAGCTAACCCCTGAAGCTAAGACGGAGCTAGGAGCTAATATTGATTGTTTGGGTGTCCTATCTCTCGGGGCAGCCGTGCGACCGCCTGGCTTCCATGCAAGGCTGTAGTAGTGCTGTTCGCATCTGGAGCTCTTATACGGACTGTTAAAATACAAGCAGAGCCTCAGACCACTGCGATCGAAGCCGGGTGCCCTGGCTGCTTACATGAGCTCACGCTCCACTCCTCCGCCACGGTCGGAGATCAGTGGGACATTAGCTACATGCTAACCCAAAGCTAACGGAGGTTTTCGGGCGCTTTTTGCAAGGAAAACATGGTTGAGCAACTCCAAAGTGAAGCAGAATCAACTCAAAGAGGTGTGGTGTTTCTGTGGTCTCCCTCAGAGAGCTCCACAGGCGACAAGCACAGCCTCAGACCGCAGCGATCAAATTCAGGCCGTGTGAGCCCACACTCCGCTCCTCCGCTGCGATCAGAGATCAGCAGGGCTAGTGGCGCTGCGGGGCAGCCCCTAGTGGATGAGGGTGGAACTGCAATTTTTGTCACTTTCGTGTTGGGAGCAGTTCTGGATTAGTGGGGTGCTCCTTTAGCCTGGCCTGCCAGACTCTGCTTTAAACTGCTTTTACTTAAATCTTTGCGTTTAATTCCTTTTTAACTAGTATTTATAATCATCATTCATTTGTTTTATCATTTTATATTTTTATGACTTTGTGTATTTTGATTTTATGATATTCTGTTATTTTATTTAAAGATGATTTTATGATGACTTTATGATTTTTTTTTATCTTTGTGAAGCACTTTGTGATTCTTTTTCTGTGATAAGTGCTATACAAATAAATTTACTTACTTACTCTCCCTCTGTCTAGTTTGTTCTAGTCAACGTGTTTCCATTATGAGTCACTGAGTCAGAACGACTGATTTACTCTTTAATTAAACAAGACTTTCATGTTTCTTTTGACCTTTTTAAAAAGTGAAACATTCAGTATTTTTGAACATGAAAGAGCTTTTGGATAACTCACATGTGACATAAAACTAAAGTCTGCAAACAAAACATGCAGCCAGATAAGAAACACGAGGCCTTGTTGTAAACCAAAGCTGTTTGCCCCTCCCCCTGCCCTCTGATTGGCTGACGGACAGTCGGGCTGCAGATGATTTATGATGAACTGAAAGGTCAATGCCACTTCTCCTGCTGCAAACACCAGAACAGGTAAGCTGCTCCGAGAGGGCCGCTGACATCACTAAACCTGATGCTGCTGAGTTAGACCTGACCTAAACAGCTGGTTCAGACAGGGACGGGTTAGTTAGAGACAGGGGCGGGTTAGTTAGAGACAGGGGCGGGTTAGTTAGAGACAGTGGCAGGTTAGTTAGAGACGGACAGGTTAGTTAGAGACGGGGCGGGTTAGTTAGAGACAGGGACGGGTTAGTTAGAGACAGGGGCGGGTTAGTTAGAGACAGGGGCGGGTTAGTTAGAGACAGTGGCAGGTTAGTTAGAGACGGACAGGTTAGTTAGAGACGGGGCGGGTTAGTTAGAGACAGGGACGGGTTAGTTAGAGACAGGGGCGGGTTAGTTAGAGACAGGGGC
>SSNS01000489.1:217668-262365 GCA_006937985.1 Aphyosemion australe
AGATCATTGATTACACCAGAACATGATGATATATTAGTTTTTTTGAAGAAGAACCAGTCCTGAGATAACTTAACCTAGGGTTAGAGCAGCACTAAGGGAGTGTTCTTGTTTGTGTTTGGCCTGTTGGGCCTTGTGTTTCCCTGTGTGCAACGGAAACAAAAATAAACAAGTTGTTATTATACTGTAATATTTTTTCCTTTTTTTTTTTTTAATATCGTATCGTGACATATCGAGGTGCATCGTATCGTTAGTTTAAGTGTATCGTCCCATCCCTACAGAACCAACAAATCTCTCCTACAGGTGGTTTCTGTCTGGTTATTTAACAGTGTCTCAGTAATAAATAACATTCTGTAAGAAAGATCGGTACACAGAAACCACAAACAGATATGTGTTGGTGCGTTCAGGGTCGGCTGTGTGTTAGTACTGTGCTGTGGTGCATTCAGGGCCTGCTGTGTGTTAGTACCGTGCTGTGGTGCATTCAGGGCCTGCTGTGTGTTAGTACCGTGCTGTGGTCCGTTCAGGGTCGGCTGTGTGTTATTCCCGTGCTGTGGTCCGTTCAGGGTCAGCTGTCTTTTAGTACTGTGCTGTGGTGCATTCAGGGTCAGCTGTCTTTTAGTACTCTGCTGTGGTGCATTCAGGGTCAGCTGTNAGAGAGAGAGAGAGAGAGAGAGAGGGTTAGGGAGGAAGGGAGGGAGGGAGAGAGAAAGAGGGAGACAGAGAGAAACAAACACAGAGAGAGAGAGAGAGAGAGAGAGAGAGAGAGAGAGAGAGAGAGAGAGAGAGAGAGAGAGAGAGAGAGAGAGAGAGTATTGAGTCTGGGTCTGGGTTCTGATCCTGATTCAGGTCCGGGTATTTGTTCTGTTCCTATATCTCATCTAACCCTGGCTCTAGTCTTGCCCTGGTTCTGATCCACATGCTGGTTCTGGTGTTGGTTCTGATCCTGGTTCTGGTCTTAAACCAGATGCTGGTTCTGATACTGGTTTGCTGAAACAAGCAGACTGACTAATAGAGAGGCCACAAGGCTCCAGTAGGATTGTACTTAAAATAGCTTTTCCGTATATCCGCTCTCAGACAGTAAATAGCGGGAAATGTCTGAACCAATCAGAAAGCTCCATTATCACACCACTGCTCTGCTGCTGTTAGAGATGCAGCAGGCAGGCCCCTTAATGAGGAAGGCTTTGGATCTGTGCTTCAGATGTCCGATCAGAGGTCTCCAACGTCTCATCACCATTCGAAAAGTATAGCACCGATTTGAAAAATTCCAAAAGCGTCAGCATCAGAAGGCTTTGGTGGTGCTGTATTTAATTTTTTGTGTGCCTATCTAGAATATTTGTAGGAGAAATGATGAGATGATTTCTACTGTCTGGAGCAGAAAATGCCTGTTTTTTATGGGAGGAAAATGTGGCTGAATCCTCCTTCTGACGCTTGTAACTCAAGAACCGTGACAGCTACAGCTAAAACAAAGACATCCCATCGAAGCTGACAGAAAAACCTTCTGTTTTTGAAAGAAATTACACATGAACTATAAAAGATGTGGTCGTAGCAGATTTTTCTTTAGAGAAAGTCATCGGAGACGGCAGCTGATCTGCAGCTTCAAAAGTCAGATTGGAGGCCTCGAACTTGTCATCACCATTCAAAAAGTATTGCACCGATTAGAAAAATTCCAAAAGCGTCAGCAGCAGAAGGCTTTGGTGGTGCCATATTTAATTTTTGTGTGGCTACGTCGAATTTTGTAGGAGATATGAGGAGACGATTTCAGCTGTCTGGAGCAGAAAATGATATTAGTTATAATGGGCGCCAATGGGAAAAAATCTGCCTCGCTCGTTCTGAGGCTCGTAGCGCCCGAACCGTGACAGATACAGCTAAACCAAAGACATCCCATCGAACCTGACAAACAAATCTACTGTTTTTGGAAAAATTATGAATGAACTCTAAAAGATGTGGTCGTAGCGGAATTTTGTTTACAGAAATTCATCGGTTACTGCAGAAAACACTCATCTGCAGCACTAACTTTTCAAACCTTACCTAAACTTTAACTTGCGATTGTAGAAAAACCGTAAAAGATATCAAGAAGCTGAAAAAAATTTAAATAGTTGAACGTCTTTTGAGTTTGTTAAAAGTTGAATGAAGTCTCTAGGTTGAAGTTAACCCTTCAGAGTAAGAGGTCAAAAAGATGAACGATTTTGTGAAAAATTGAGCTATTTTAAGCATTTTCAATTCATTTCAATGGGCTGAAAAATCGCAGAAAAAGCTGACTATCTCGGAAACGGTTGAAAATATCAATACCAAGAGATATCGCTGGAAAGAGCTGAACGAGCTGAACGTTTTGATACCAAACTTGCTGAAATAGCTGAAAAACTGTAGGAGAAACAGTTCAAAAAAAGGAAGGAAGCAGAGGCAGAAGAATAAAGCAGAGGCAGAAGAATAAAGAGAAACAGAAAAACAATAGTTTGAATGCTTAACAGCATTCAAACATGTCCCTTTGGTTACACTTCTGTAGTTTTATACTTAAAATTTTATAAAAATATTTTTCAAACCTAATTTCTACCTTCAACGCAGCTGATTCATCTGTTCATTAAAAATTATAAAAACACAGAATACTAAGAAATACCAATAATTCTGTTTAATGTTCCATTGTATTCTTTGAATGCAGTTGGCTAAATGTAGACTTTAATGTGTGTGTGTGTGTGTGTGTGTGTATCAGAAGTTGCTAGATTTATAAATCAAGAGAAATCCTAAACCATGTAGGACTGTTTTGATTTAAAAGGAAATAATCTTGGCAGCCCTGTTGTTAAATATATTTGCTAATAAATTAAGCCCAAATCTTTTCTCTGATTTTAACAATGTAGCATTAAAACTTTATGCGTTATTTATATTGCTGCCATCAGGCAGGCGGTATAAAAACCCATTGGCGCGGAAGAATGCATACAAGAAATCTTTTGTACCCTCAGCAGTATCTGTTCTGAACAAGATGAAGTAGGTTTTAAATTGTAGTATATTGTTTTTATTATTATTTTTTTTAATGGTCTGTTTGTATTTTATGGTTCGATTGTCTCATGAGCGTGTCAAAAGGGAAGTTTCTGTGACCCCTTTGGGGCACAGACAATAAAGTCTTATCAATCAATCAATCAAGACTTGCCTTTTCGATTAGTACGAGACTAAAGTTTTCAAGCAAAACAACTAGCAAAATATTAACAAAGCTAAAACTGCTGCTAAAGCTAAAACAATCGTCACTAATTAGCTAATGTGGTGGTTGGATTTAGAGAAACTTTTCTTTTAAAAAACTGTTGTTTTTGTTTCAGTTCTAATTTAAATGTAAGCTTCCCCAAAAGCTGAGACAAAACAAGAACTTACTCATTACAGTTGGTGTGATGCGGGCGGCGTGACCAGTTCTGACGAAAAACAAGTTTGAGAAGCTAACATTAGCCTCATTAGCATCAATGGCGGTGTCGTACACCTGCTACTGTGGATACTTCAGGGACAATCGGACAACAGAGCGTTCTCATCTCGGTCCCGGTGTTTTGCTTTGTTGAAACTCTAAAATTGATCTAAACTAAATGACATTGTGTATTTGTGTATGGACGTCTTTTTTAGGATTGTAATGTTGAAATGTTTTATAAACAATGTTTTGACGCACTGACTTCTTTGCAGAGAAAATAAGCTATGGAGCATTTTCTGTCACATTGCTTAAAATATTCATCACATACTGATGACAAGCAATAAATTAAAGGTTTTGTCCAAAGAAAAGAATAAACTTAATTGTCTCTGAAACGTACAATTCTGGAAAAACCTCTGGCAATCATTGTGAACTTCCTGTTGTTAATGATTGGATCATAATCCATCCATCAGTGCTCCTCTAACGTCTCTCACCCGCTGCACGTAACCCTCTGTGGGCACCTTACGCAGGTTCTCGGCAGTCAAGCTAGCAAAGCTAGCCTAGTGTCAGGGGCAGAATGCACCGTTCTGTTTGCAAATTTGCAAACATTAATGTGACGGACCTGTTGTCTGGAAATGCAGCTGGCAGTGTGTGTGTGTGTTAAAAGGAGAACCAGAGGGAAGGAGGTTGAAGTTTTGACCGGAACTGCAGCCGGTCCTCTGTGTCTAATGCATGTACTCTGAAGAAAGAGGGTCGGATCTCTGGATTTCTTTTTCTATAATGTAGCTTTGTAGAACAGCAAGAAAAATATAATGCATCTCTAACAGGAAAACAAACAAACAAAAACTAAAAATCTAACAGTAAAGTGCAGCAGAAAATTAAAACATTTATGTTGTTTTCATGTCTTTAGGTGGGCTGTTGTTGCATATGACTGGGGTGGTCTCCGGCCTATCAGAGGGCAGAAAGAAGATTTCTGATGCCGTGAAAAATGGACATGCCTTGTCTAAATTTGAGGCCATGATGGTGGCTCAGGGCGTTTCCAAGGAGACGGCCAGGTCACTTTGCTCCGCCCAAACCGACTACTACAGCATCCTGAGGAAAGCGCAGCATCAGTTGGAGCTGAAGGTTCCTGCAGATGGTAAACCTGCAGAAAAAAGAACAAAGTTTACCTGCATCTGATCTTTGTGATACTCATATATACGTATATAATATAAAAGTGTCATTTATCTGTATATTTATTTATTCTAATTTTCTAAACATGGAATGTTTTGTTTTGAGATTTAATTTACTGAGTTCTTTTTGCACGTTATTATTTAAAATGTCGAAGCGATAACTTGTTTATATGATGTGAATAATTCAACCCGTCTGTCTTCGTCCTTCTCTGCAGGTGTCATTCTGGACCTGGACGGCTTAGTTCTGGCTCAGGTTCTTCACAGGTTGGGGGCGGGGCGATCAAAAGCTGGAGATCCTATCAATCACTGCGTGGGGGCGGAGCTACTAGTGTCACTGGGTCAGAGCGTCAAGAAAGGTGAAAAATGGAAGAAAGAAGGATAAATGAGCCGCAATAGTGCCTTTCAGAGTCAGAGGACTCCAAAGTGCTTTACACTAGTAGTGTATCATCCACACATTCACACACACATTACCACACTGGTGGTGATGAGCTACAATGTAGCCACAGCTGCCCTGGGGCGCACTGACAGAGGTGAGGCAGTGGAGCCCAGGCACCACCGGTCCATCTGACTACCACCAGCAGGCAAGGTGGGTTAAGTGTATTGCCCAAGGACACAACAGCAGAATTTTCCGCCACGAGCCGGGATGGAGCCCTCTGATTACTGGACAACCCGCTCTACCTCCTGAGCTACTGCTGTAATGATGGTAACCATGATGACTGACATGATGATTTTAACCTGATTACCTGCTGTTTTTTTTAGGTGACTCCTGGTTGCGGCTTCACTACGAGAATCCCGTTGTAGGTCCGGATCAGATGGACCTTCTGCAGAAAGCTCTGAGTGTTGGAAACAACAAACCAGCAGCAGAAGGGTCTAGCCTGGTGGCAGAGCTGCTGCTGCCTCAGTGAGACCTTGTACTTGTATTAATGAAAAGGTCAAATTTAAACCCATTCCTACTTTTTTCCTTCTCAACCCAAACGCTCTAAATGTTGGAGCCATAGCGCCCTCTGCTGGATATTTAGGAAGTAAAACTGACAGGAAACTGGGAATTAAAATTAATTCACAGGAAAAAGTAGATTTTTGTAGAAAACAATGAATAAAATTCTACCACTGTCTTTAAATGTTTGTTGTTTTGTTATTTTTAATTTGTGATTTTCACAAACCACGTTCAAAACAGTTATTCATTCACTGTTTAATGCTAATTTATGCAAGGATGGTTCCCATCTCTGCAGTCCTGTGGCAGCCTGCACCCCAATTTTATTTTGCAATTTAAACACTTCCACCAATGACATTCCATGCAAATGCACACTTAGGGCCTTAAAGGGTGAGCACACTCTACTGCACCTGAAGAGGGGGATCTGTTCACTCAGCCTCGCCTTTGGTGCCGGTGCCCACTTCCAACTTTAGGCTGCATCTAGACACTGAGGGTTCTGGGAGGGGTTGGGGTTGTGTGCGGACACCAGCTGGCGTGGGCTGGAAGGTGTCTGCGTTGCCCCATCCCCCCACCTGTGCTCCTGCGATGGTACGTCAAAACAACAACCTAAAACACCAAATTCATTACAAACAAGAGTAAAGACTGTTCAACACATCAAACTTTATTAAAATGATCTCAGACTGACAAAAACACTCGAAGCAGAAAACAAATCCAACATCTGTCATCTCAGTTATTTATAAAAAATACAAACAGAAACAGAACAATAGAGGTTCTGCACCTTTACCACGGATCAAAAAAACCTCCCAGAACACTACACCAACAGAACTGAGCTGGACTGCGGTTGGTTGCCATGGAGACAGCAGGGTTCAAAGGTCAGTGTACAACAGAGTTGAGCGGCTCCGCTCTGATGTTTCCTAAATCCAGCGTGGAGTCGGTCTCCTCATCAATCTCCCCGATCACGGCGCTGGAGCAGAAACACGAGAACCAGTTAGAACCTGTCAGATGTTCAGCTGAGCTCCTCGTGCTACAAGATGTCCTTCTGTCATTTATACAACTAAAACCTTTTAGATGACTGGAAACAAGTCATTAATGTTGAAGTGACAGAAAACAGATGAAAGCAGTCCAACAGAAAAGCTCACAGAGTTGTTTAGTTTTAATTCGCTGAGAAACACGGGACTCACACGTTGTCTCCTCTGACGATGTAAAGGCCCAGCACCACCTGCTCCACCCCCTGGTTGGAGCTGAACACGCGCTCATGGCTCTCGTCCAGGATCAGGTTGATGGTCTGATCAAAGCCCTTCAAAGTGCCCTGAACAAACAAAGTGTCCAAACTAATCATGGGTCACAAAAAATAGAGGCATTCTGGGGAACAAGCTTCCCAAAATGATTTTATTGCAACTTTTACAGGTTTGACCTGCTCAACAGCAGAAAGTATTCATGAAAAGCACAAAATCATAGTTTTTAGTAAATGTTAGTAGCTACAGCTGCCGGTTCCCTGGCTCTGATAAATGAGCGTTATCAGGATCTGGGTCAGTCTTTCTCCTGTCATGTTTGCTGGATTTACTCACGTTTTATGAGCAGAACTCATCAATCAGCCTTTTAGTTAAAGTCAGTGAGGGTCTGAGCTCCCAGTCACCAGGTAACTACATTAAAAGCTAAGAAAAAAACTATAAGTTTAGATTGCACTACTTGGACTTTTATTTCAAAAAGATTTTCAATTATCTGCATTTTTAAGCTCTAAGACAGTAAAAAATCTGACTATAAAAATAAAAAAGTGTCTGTCAGCATATGTGAAGAATAAAACTACAATTCTGGATTTACAGTCGAGAACCGAACAAAACCCCTGAGAGGGCCACAGATGTTCCCTGGCCACACCTGTTTAAAATGAGGCCTGGGTTCATGTGGAGGTAAACAACCCTGTGTGCTGCAGCCTTAAACATCTCAACACCAGAACCTTATCACCATTTTATCTGCTGTCCAGCTGAGCTGAACATGTGAACTCACCACGATCATCCTCCCGTCCGAGGTGACGATGGCAACAGTTCCTGGATCAGCAGGAGTCAAGGAAACATCATCTGTGCACAACTTTTATTGGCTAAATTCAATGTCTAGATTTACTGTTTTCACCCAAACCACGATGATGGATGTATTCTGTACGTTAGTTAAATGTCTATAGCTATGTAGCTTATTGTCCTGTAATCACAGTTCCCGCTAGGTGACCCGATGACGTCGGTCAGTGATCCGTTCATCCGAATCGAGCCATTTCCAGGGGCTCGTTCAACAATTGAGTTAATCGAGCTGAGATCTTTGATCAGAAACAAACAAAAATCTAATCAAATCTCCCTTTTACTCACAAACCGTGAAACTGAGGTAACACAAATCCGATCCGTTAATAATAATCTACGTTTTGATGATAAATTCAATCAGTGTGATTTTTTTATGCAACAACTGATTTGAAATTGAATTGTTAACGTAAAAGTTCTTCCAGGTATTTTCATACAATTCTGACTAAAAAAATACATAAAGTATTTTTTTAATTCGCTCTTTAGCTTTAACCGGTCTCCAAACTCCCTAAACCACAATAAATTACACAAATAAACGTCACAGCTAGCGCGCTAAGCTAACTAGCATTTCTTATTTCATTCAAGCATGCAGTTAGCATGCTAGCAAGCTAACAGCAAGATACGGTTGATGTAGCTCTCCAGGGCGGTGGACATGCTTCGTCCCGGATTCGGTCTCTATCTGTCCAGCGGAAAAGTCAGTAAATCCCTCCACCGGTTGTCTATTTGCGCCACTGTGTACAAAATAAAGGCGCAAGAGCGGCTAACGGCACCAACACACCGGAGACCAGTCCAGACTAATCCTACGCCGAATCATCGAGCAGGCAGAGGAGCAGAGAGCCGAGCGGTGACGTTTTTTTATTTCAATTTCTCCAAACGTTTATTGCAAAATATCAGCAAACAAACATTGATCTGAAAAGTTATTTAAACATGTGACTAGTTGATGTCAGAGCTAAAACCCTAAAGACACATGTATGTACAGAAATAAAACAAACTTAGAAGATCTAACATTTGATTTTTTTTCCAGACCTTTTTGCATGAACAAAAAAAGTAAAGAAAATAAAGAAAATCTCAAAACAGACACGGAAAATAGGAGTCGAAAAATAAAAGTAAATAAAAATTGTACATATCTACAAAAATAAACGTGATTATTAATTGGTTAGTCGATGTACTCCATTTAGTGGTTTACATATTTTCTGGTGATTTTGAGAACATGCAGCTGTTGTTTCAATATCAGCTTTACAGATTATAATAAATCACACCATTATTTTGAAAATTCCAAATAGGAAAATATTGATTCAATTTTCAGTTAACTCTTTTAGTTTGAGATCATATGGGACAGCATAATTACTGTTTTACTACTTTAGGATCCACATAGTTAAAAACTATATTGATTTGGGTGAAGATTGTTGGTTAATAAAGCTATCATTGCATTTCTTGTCCAAATGCTAAAATCTGCTGATGTATAATTTGGGGATATTTGCATTAGCATGAAAAATCACTCAATGTATGGCTTAGGAATAACCCGTTACATGGTTGAGGACATTTAAATGGTTCCATGGCAGATTGTGAAAACAAAGTTTGTTTCAAGCAAAAATGTAATGAATTATTTTGCTGGGGAGAAGTCAAAGTCCAGTCATCTCAATAAATTTTCATCTTTATTGTTGCTCAGTAGTAGTCCATACAAAGAGGGTGGAGAAGGTCAGTGGAGCCCGACAGGACCAGGACAAACATCAGGAACGTCATGCTACCAAAGTATTAAATTTGTACAAAAATACTTTACAACATCCTGTTCCTTTAAAGAAAAAATACCGTTTGGTTGGTGAAGCTACATGGAAACTAATCTGACCCACTATTTCAAATGGCAGTGCAGTGCACATGTAAATGTGTGTGTGTGTGCACGTTCGGCAGAGGAGAGTCCATCCCTGCCATGTTACACACACACATTAACACACACTTACAGATGCACACTCTAACACACACACGTTTTACACACGCACAAGCACAGTGTGTATGGCTTTAGATCTCACTCATCAAACCCTCTTGAAGCCACGCCCCTCAGCTCTGTGTGTGTTCCTATTGGTCGAGCAGTTTGTGTTGAGTGATAAAATGCCAGCGGTGCAAATCGAATCGTTAGCTGATGCTCTCTTCCTCCAGGTTTCTCCTACTGATGGGTTGGTTAACTAACGCTGTGTTAGTCCTGGTTTTAGAATAATTGGGTTAAAACTGCGTAGATCAGGACCCGTACTACAAAGCAGGTCCAAAATATCCCTGATTCCCAAACATCTCTGGCGTAAATAACTTCAACAATCAAGACTTCTCTATGCAAGTGGTTTTCCTAGTGCTGGTTGTCAACTTGGCACAAACAATTTTGTTTCCGACATCACGTTTATGTAAAACTGGGTGAATTAACATCAGATAAAAAACTGGTCTGAGATTTGGGCTTACTGTAACAGTGGTTTGGTTATTTGAATTAAAGTGTATGTATGGATTTACAGACATTTGGGTCTTGGTGAGTCTGAAGAGCCAATAAAAAATTAAAACAATCTCGAAAAGGTCACCGACTTCAGTTAAATGAGAAGATTAGCGTTCATGTCAGATATTTAAATGTTGACGTTAGAGCGTTCGGACTTTGTTTCTTCCTCAGCTTTAATAGTTACTGATCTTACTTGTAGTTCAAGGCTGTGGGACCAAACACCTGGTGTTTTAGCACTTCACTGTGTTTAAAGTGTGTGTGAGCTCATTATAGCTTCTAAAGGTCAAGGACACAAAGTTCTGATTTAGATAGGATGGGTTTGTTAAGGTGTGCACTTGGAGTAGACGCCATCTTGGTGTTTGGACCGTGGTTGATGTTAGCTGGTAGCCAGCAACAAAAAATCCTTGACAACAGAACTGACTTTAACGAAGAAGTCATTCAGCGAACGGAATAAGGAACGTTCCTTGACTCTAAGAACCTCTAAGACTACTTCCTGTGCTAGCCTTATGCTAATTTACAGCCATGTTAACCAAGTGTTAACGCCTCACACAATAGAAAAGCTACATGTAGCAGATATTAGCCCTGTTGTAACCTTGTGCGAGGTCTTTCCTAACCAGAAACGGGTTGTACTGGCTTTGGGTTAGCCGTGTGCTAACCACACATTAGCTGAAAAGCTAAACGTCGTTCTGATTAGCCTTGTGCTATGTGTTTAGCATTGTGTTATGGCTATTGCTAACCATATGTTAACAATGTGCTTAAACCCCAAAACATCTCAATTAGAAAAGAAGTAGATTTTTTGTCTCAGGGAAGGTTCTTATTGGTAGATGGTGCTGCAGAGGGAGGGCTCTGATTGGCCAGTTTAAATAGTGAGTTCAGACTGAGAAGAGCAAGAAGATGTTGACATCCAAAGGAAACACTTAACCATTCTCTCTCTCTCTCTCACACACACACAGGATGTTTACTGCCACAACTTCCTGTTTCCACAGGATTTTTTTTCTTGTGTAACATCGTTCTTGTGGTCATGAGGTGAAGGTTTCTGGGTTCGATGGTTCTGGTGTAAACAGCGACAGAAACAATGTTTTTTTAATCTATTGTACATCTTCTCAGGTTCAGTCGCCACGGAAACAAACAAACAGAACTGACAACAGTCAATCAAAATCACACCTATTGAGTAGAATAATAGTTCACTGTTACTGGGGCAGGTAGTGGGGAGGGGGCATGCTTGGCCTCTTTTCTAGGAGCTGATTGGCTCTCCTCAACACATAAAATAACCAATCACAGACAGGCGGGGAACTGGTTGCTTCCTGATTGGTTCCAGCCAATCAGCCAAACTGCCGCCGTCTGCCTTTCTGGCTGCTGATTGGTCGAGAGTGGGAGAGACGGCTGTGAAAAGCCAAGAGGATTAGAATTAACTGGCCTTGTAGCTAACACACACACACACACACACACACACACACACACACACACGCACACACACACACACACACATACACAGTGTGGCCAGTCTAACAGCTGTAAACTGTAGAAAAAAGATTATAGAACTGCTCAGTGTCATCATCATCATCATCATCATCGTCGTCGTCACCGGTCAGCAGCTCGTTTATGGCACAGAACTAAAATCCTAAGAGTAACTCCTCCCTCTCAGTGTGTTTTAGGGATGCTCCGATCAGAATCAGCTGATTTAAAGGAATAAACCCAAACTTCACCACCAGAGTTTTACAGGCTTTGGTTAAACATATCCACAGATTTAAATGTTTATTTAGAACGACTCAAAAACTAAATGTTTTATAATAAAGTTTAACTTCTTTGGGCAACTGAGGGGCTTCAGGTAAAACTTAACTTAACTGATTTCCTTTATCCACCTTATTTGTGAGTAGCCTTACGGAGAAACGCTGATGCTAGCAACATCCGGTGAGAAAACAGAAGTGGCGCATACCCACTGGTTTGCATTGTGAGGTTTCGTTGCTAGTAGCTGTTTATTTGAACATTTGAAGAGGATTTAAAAAAATATTTACCTCCGAAAAATGTACTCACGTAGCTTGGGAGATGTTGCGCTGTTCGCGGTTGTACTAACCAGACAAATTTAAATTTGTAGCTACAAGAGCGATGTTTAGAACATGCACCTCCAGAGTGAGAGCGCGTGCGTCTGCGAGCGTCGGTACGGTGTTCACCGCCTCCCCAGAGACGAGGAACCCAGAAGGATGTGGCCCGTTTGAGCTGTGACAGCTGGTGCATGTTTTCAATCTGTAAAAGCTCTTAGAAAGAGGATTTGCACAAAGGGATCACATTGTCTCAATGTAAACAAACGCGGACCGGAAGTTGCTCGCATTTTTTGCGCACAGCATGACAGGCCGTAAGAATAAGGTGGATACTGAAATGTCTCGTGAACATGTCAGTAAATGTGATTTCATTAAAACTGTTTCATCCTGTTGCATTTCCAACATTAATCATCAAATGGGAACAGCTGATCTAACCAACGTCTGAAGAGGTGCAGCCAGGCTAATGATGGAGTTATGATGAAGTGACCAAACGAGTCACAGACGTCGAGTCTCTCCTTAAAGTGACTTTTAAACTTTCTGATATTAGAGACGTTCACGTCAAATGATTTAAAAGTCCCAAAACTGGTCCTGTAGCTCATCGTTGGTCCGAACCCTGGACCCCTCGGGTGTGATGTGGGGGCGGAGCTTCAGCGGCTAGGATCAAGGTGCTCTGAGGTTTAATATCAACTCTAAAATAGAAACATTTTAAATAATTGAATAAACATCTTAAATATTTACATTAAAGTTAATTAATCACCTAAACTGATTTTTTAATTTAAAATCTGAGAAAGGACGTCCAGTATTGGACCCGCGGTTCCGATCGGACTGTAATTAAATTCATGGGGGGACATAAGCAGCTTTGGTTCTGTGGTTCTGGTGATCTGATCAATTTCAGCTCACACACTCAGATTGGAGCATCCCTAGTCTCCTTGGCAACCCTTCTGTCATTTTCAGGTTCTGGAGTTTTGGACTTGAATCCCATCGGTACTTGTGCTGTTGAAGTCCGTGTTCTGGAACCTGGGTTCTTGGAAGCACTGGCCTCATCTCTGCTCTAGGAGCCACGGTTCCCTGACAGGAACCATGCCTTGGACCAGTGGGACCATTCTGCATGGTTCAGTAGAACCAGAACCGGTGGTTCCACCACCTACCTGCATGTCTTGGACCAGTCAGACCATTAGCTGTGGTTCTGTAACCCTGAGACCATGAACTAGAACCATATCTGAGACCAATGGTTGTGACTCTGGTTTTGGTGGAACAGGGTCCAGTTACCACCAAGACCAGAACCCACGAGTCTTTGACCATTAAGACCATTGGGCTCTAGCTAGTTCTAGGCTTCTAGAACCAGTAACCATGTCCCAGAACCATAAAAGCATTACTTGTGGGACCAGTAGCCATGGTGCTGGACTGGTTGTGCCGGCGAGTCCAGCTGTGGTTCCAGTAGGACCAGTACCTTTGATTCTGGCTCATCATGTAGAACTGGTTCAGGTGGAGGTGTGAGGAGTTCTGGTCCAATAATGTGCTTTCAGGCTGCTTTAGCAGTTCAAAGAGCCAACTGAAGAGGTCAAAGGTCAGATTCCATCCAGAGGGTGTGTGTAGCACCATAGGAGGCTTTGACCCAGTTCACCCAGTCCTAAACCAGTTTGATGTCCATTCCAGTCTGGTCAGAACCATCTGACTCCAGTTAGATCCAGTTCTTATCTGCTATAACGAATTATTGGTGACCTGCCCCATTCCCAGCCCCGCCCCCAGGCTGTCTCCCGGCTGGCTCCACTTGATTGGACCACCATCTTCGACCGGGTCCAGAGAGATCTCCGACAGCCCAACATCATTGTTGATTGGCTGAGGGGAGTGGCTGTTGTTGGTGGTGCCATCGCTGTGATTGGTCAGCGGGGAAGGGGAGGAGGAGGAGGGGTTTCGGCTGATGACCAGCTCCAAGCGGTTCGGAGATTCGGCAATTAGAGGAACAACGAGACAGCAGTCAAAGTCTCTGGTTCTCACGTGGTTGATCTGGAACCGAGAACAGGTTCAGCAGTACAATCGTTTATTCTTATGAGTACAGAGCTTCTGTCTGAGTCAGGCTGGCGTTAATCCTATTACTGATGTTCTACTTTTACCTTTCAGAACACAGAGGTTCAGTTATACTTTACACCAGTAGTTCTGCTTGAGTCTGGTCTGGGTTCCCGTACCTGCAGTATTCGGTCGTAGGCACGGAGGCCCCCCTGCTCCGCTGGGCCGCCAGGGCGGATGTTGTTCACGTAAACGCCACGATCCAACAAACCGTCAGAAACACTGAAACCAAAATCCTCCAGGTCCGAGGCCTTTTCCAAAGTCAGCTACGCACACACACACACACAGAGTTACTGGTATCGAACACACATGTATCACACAACTATGCCGTACCAAGGGGCCGTTGTCACCTTATGGAGTTCCACAGGGTTCTGGTTTAGGATGTCATTGACTTCCTGCCTCATCTTCTTCATGGCAAAGGCTCGGCGTTGAGGGTCCGAGGGCAAGGTGTTGGAGCGAGGGTTTACCTGAGAATCAGGAAACAGAATCTTATGGTGTTGCTGCACCTGGAAGAATGAACTAGAACCTGCTGTAACGGTGAAAAGCAGGCACACACACACACACACACACACACACACACACACACACACACACACACAAAAAGAGTGTACCTGTGGTTTGGAGTTGCTGCGTTCCTGGAAGCTCGCCTGACGACCAAGTGTGCTACGCAGAGGGGTGGGGTCGTGGTTCAGACTGAGGGTGGAGCCTGACATGATGGTTGCCTGGAGACAGCCAGTAGGAAGACATCAGTGAATCGGCCAATAAAGGGCCGGATAATAGAGACAACATGGAGCTAGGAGCTTTTATTTGAGGACTCTGCTGATGCGGTACTTTCAGAGCGTTTCGAACACAGATCCTGTTGGCAGGATCAGATCATGTTTCTATAAAACCATACTCTTGTTGACTTTTTAAACTTATTTACCTTGTTGTAATATTTCTAACGACTGACAGTTGTTTGTTTCTGAGGTCGTACTGACCTAAACCAAAGCTCAGGTCTCAGGGAGTTAACATCGTCTCACTTTCTGACTTGGAGACAAAACAGACGGGTCCCAGAGATTAAAACCAGGACACATGGAAAGGAGTCCTAGAGTTTAAAACCACGTGAACCTTGTTGTTGAGTAAAGGCAGCTTGTGATGCCTAATGTACCAAAGGTTTTGTGCCGTCTCCGACCTGCTTTCCTATATTAGTAACGTTGTGATGGCCGCTAAGAAATGGTTCGTCCTGAGAAAAGCTGGTTAAATACATCACGCTTAGACACCCCCCCCCCCAAAAGCTCCAGGGCCATTTTGAGCTTCATACGCTCAGTTGTAAAGAAAAACTGTGTTCTAGGACCTTTTTCTCTTCAGCGACACAAAAACGAGGACTTGAGGCTCAAGAAGAAACGGAGACCCCTCGAGAATGCTTCGAGAGCCTCCGGACCCCCCTATAATAGGTGAGGTCCTGGGTCAAAGGAACAGTTTTCTGTAGAATCTCTGAAAAAGACCCGTCCGTTCCAGTGGAGACACTCATAGAAAAAATGTTCACTAGTCACAAAATAAACCTCTGAAAAATTCAAATGAACTGGTTTTGATTCCAGTGAAAGTGTCTCTCAAGGACGTTTCTCCTCTAAAAACAGAAACCTCTGGATCTTTGCTTTGATGACGTCGGCGTCTGTCTCTACTTGGTCTGAGACGGGGTCCACCAACAGGACAAACATCTGATGTGTTTAAACTCACATTAGTAGAATTTCAGTTCAAACTCAACATAAAAACATCCGAACAGAAACATGCAGCGTCTGTTTGTGCCACATGTCCCAGCATGCACTGCTCAAACCGCCATGCCTGATGCAACAAAGAGTCTGAAAGGTGTTGCTGTTAGCTGACATGTTTAATAACACGGAGGAGGAGGAGGAGGAGGATACCAGAGCCAGGAGGTGCTTTTCCTTATCAGATTCCTGAAAGAAAAGTCGGAACGTCTCTCTTTTACTGCCAGGTTTAAACTCTTCAACAAATATTCAAACTGGTTCCAGTAAAATCTAGATCCCAGTTTAGAGATTCCAGTTCAAATCTGATCCATGTTTACAAATAAAAACATTAAATTAGGAATAACAAGCAAGTAAACAACAACGCTGGCTCATCCCTCGAGTTAGGAGCCTTTCTCTGCCCGGGTGGTTCACAGAGTTCCAAACATTCCTCTGAAAATGTTCCGGTACCAGGACTGGACCTTCAGAAGGTCTGAGAACTGCTGATCCAGAACCACACAACCAGATTACTGGGTCGCAGGAAGACAGGCGGACTGGATCAGGACCTGAAAGTCTGGTTCTGGAAACAACACAAGTCACTCACCTCCAGCTCCCGCAGGATTCCGCTCTGACCGCAGGTTTCTAAATCTTCCAGTGCCTGGGACCAGAAGTTCTCCTCCTGGTCTGGTTCTGTGCCGTCATGTCCCACAGTGAACCTGGGAGGAAAGGTCAGAGGTCAAACAGGAGCAGAACTACCCGCCTCACAGAGACACACACAGGGTCAGCTCATGCTGGAGGGGACGTGTTCAGAGACAACCCACGCATCCACAGGGATGTGTCAGACTGGTAAAGGTCAAAGGTCACCAGGTGGGGTAGACAGAGGTCTGTGTGGGGTCAAAGGTCAGTGTGGTACCTGCTGTCAGTGATAAGACCGCTGGGCAGATTAGAGCCGCTGCAGACAGAGACACTGCTGTTAGTTCACTGGTTCTGGTTCCTGCAGACCCACTCACGGGTCCACCAGAACTTACTCAGCGCAGCCCGACTCATCTCCCCGCAGCTAAAAGCCGTTTCCACCGGTAACGGGCTCTTGTTTGCAACTCAGTACCTGCTTTCACATGGTACCAATTGTACCGAGCCAAGCCAAAAATGTGATGTCAGAGTCTGTTGGCCACTGATCGGCTAGGGGGCGGAGTCACTGGTTGCTCCAAACGTTCCCACCTCACATACATATATACATATACATATATATGTGTATATACATATACACATATATATGTATATACATATACATATGTATATATGTATATACATATATACATATGTATATGTATATACATGTATATACATGTATATATGTATATACACATATATATGTATATACATATATACATGTATATACATATATATGTGTATATGTATATACATATATATATGTATATACGTATATACATATATATATTTATATACGTATATACATATA
Organism: Aphyosemion australe; assembly: GCA_006937985.1. Classification (NCBI taxonomy): domain Eukaryota; kingdom Metazoa; phylum Chordata; class Actinopteri; order Cyprinodontiformes; family Nothobranchiidae; genus Aphyosemion; species Aphyosemion australe. The sequence goes on from SSNS01000489.1 coordinate 234,991, forward strand.
TATATGTATATACATATATACATATGTATATGTATATACGTATATACATATGTATATGTATATACGTATATACATATATACATGCAGAAATTGCATGTAGGTGAACGTAATCAGTGATTAATAGGTTAGATAATTAGTTTGCATTAGTAAACTATTTTCTGCTGAGCTTAAAGAACAAGTCACCCCCCTTACCAGAGTCTTACTCCACTCATATTTCCTGTTTGAAAAATGCACTGGAGGAGGCGTCCTGGCGGCCCGAGAGAGCGGCGCTGTGGCAGTAACAGACTGCACCCGGATCCCCACCACCACCACCACGCCCCCCCACCCCACCCCTCGAGGAGGCGAATCGTTCTGAAGCAATGGCTCGTGCATTGCTGTTACCACTCTGAGCTTGCTATAGAGGAGTGTCCTAAATTTGAAATGTATTTATTTAACCAGACGAGTCGATATAAGATGCACTAAAATGCCAAAATAGTGACTGTACATGTCTACAGGACTATTAGACAGTCATTTATACAGTAAGTAGATTTGGGGGTGACTTGCTCTTTACGTAAAGATTCTACACAAAGTTTTAGAAATGAGGCCCCCGCTCTCTACCCAGTGGACCCAATAGCAGTTCAGTACTGGTTCTGGTCTTTGTCTCACCCTCCGAGTGGTAGGCGGTCCCAGTCATCATCACTCAGACCCAGATCTGACAGCGGATTGGTTCTCTGCCGACTGGAGGCTGATTGGCTGTTGGTTGTCTTCAGGTTGCGCCACTCATGGAAACTGTACGGAGATGACTGGAAAGGCGGAGCTTCACAGAGGACCAGAGAAGGTTCAGAGGTGAACATTAGCAGCAGACTCGCACCGAAAGCACAAAGGTCAAAAGTGTACCTGAGGTTGTGTAGCTGCTGTCCATGTTGGACCCGTCCCAGGACTCCACGGCGCTGTCCACAGATGGCAGCGTGCTGAACACTCTCTGATTGGTCGGAGGTGCTACTATGATGACAGGCTCTTCCTCCCCATCCTGGTTCTCCTGGTTAAGCCCCACTCCTGACCCCAGGCCCGAACCAATCACACAGGACTTTGGGCTTGACACTGCAGACAAACAGTGTGTTTTCATCAAACAGGTGTGTTTCAGGTGCGACTGGTGTGTGTGTGTGTTTACTTACGTTCGCCCTGCTTTTTGATCTTCAGCGTAACCGTTTCTCCAGCCTGCTGCAGCAGACTGATGGCTTCACTCAGAGGTTTCCCTTTCAGGCTGCTGCTGTTGATGGCCAGAATACGATCTCCCACGTGGATCGCCCCCGTCCTGCAGAAACACACTCGTCAGGTCCTCAAGAGCTCACAGCAACAGTCCCATTTCTGTCCTGAAGAAGTTTTAAAGCTGCAAAAACAAACTAGATGCAGAAAGAGAATTTCTCCACAGGGTGGCGCTGTAGAGTCACCATCAGCAGATAAATACAGCTTTTCTTCAGATACTTGATTTTACTGACGCCGATTCAAAGAGATTTTAACTCAAAGATGAAAGTTGATGTTTTAAACCACGAGTCAGACGCGGCTCAGGTAACAACCCGACCTGGCCCAGAGGGTTTAACGTACAGTAGAAACTCCACTAAAACTACAAGTCCCAGAATGCCCTGGGGCAGGCAGCAGAACAGAACAGGAACATGAGAACCCGTTTCTCTCTGATGAAAAGCAGGGATCGTCTCTGGAGAAGTCCTACAGCCTGATCCCAGATCTGCTGATCCTGGTATACTTTAGGTGTAAAAATCCATCTGTACGTGAGGATTTAGACTTTTAAAAACAGTTCTGATGATGTTTTTATTCCTTAGACATTAGACAGACTGACGGTAGTTTTACCTCTCAGCCAGCCCCCCTTTGCTCAGCGAGGAGATGATGATGGGGTCAAAGGGCTCCTCGGTACCTGAGATGGTGATTCCTAAAGGGCCTCCATACCTCTGCAGCTCCACTGTGTAGATGATGCTTCCAGACACTTCCTGTTCATCTGTAATGTCAATAAAGGTTTATTCAACCCACCTGAGAGCCAGGTGAGTAAAACAGGAGGTAAGATGGAGCCTTCTAAAGATTCTAGGAGCTCTTCAGGAGGTTGCAGGTGTGACCTCTGATCAGGATTCTGGGACCTACTTTTGTCTAGAGAAGAGAAACAAAGCAGGGACCTGAGTTGTCTTCGTCTTTGCGGATCTTCAGTTTGACGAGTTCCTCACACTGCTGGAGGATCTGAACAGCTTCCTCCATGGAGCAGTTTTCCACCCGGATGTTATCGATGGCCAGCAGCTTGTCTCCGAGCTCCAGCGTTCCCGTCCTGGAGACGAAACACACTCCAAACATAAAACACTAAAAAGGTTTAGTTTTCCTTCTGTAAAGTTCACACCTGGTTAGAAATGACACAACAGACGAGACTCACACGTAAAGAACCCGACCCAGACCCGACCGGTTTCCTTCAGAAAACATTTGGGTCGACTTGGTTGGAAACGAGTTTCTGTTCTATTAAACTCAAACTTGTACCGAGCCGGGTCAAAAATGCAGTAAGGGGGCGGAGTCTCTAGTAGCTTCAGAATTTTCTGCCTCAAATGTTTTTACATAATGAAAATAGCACATCGTATTATTTTTTCCTGGGCAAGAAAATGACCGTACGATGGTGAGTGTGATTCAGCCCCCCACTCGCTGCTACATACGGAGTTTAAATATTTACAGAGATTATAAAAATATTAAAGTAAAAGCGCCGGTGTGACATCTGAGACGCGTAGCTTCGACTCTGAGCTAATTTTCTGTAAAGAATGTGGAGATTTGGTCCTTATCGCCTAGCCCTAGCTGGGCGTAGGTGTGTGGGGTTAGGCATAGCTGGGTGAGGTTAGGCGTGGGTGGGTGAGGTTAGGCGTGGGTGGGTGAGGTTAGCTGTAGGTGGGAGGGTTACCTGTGAGCTACGCTGCCTTTCTTGATGTCTGAGATGATCAGAGGATCTCCTGGTTTCCTGTTGGATGGAGCTTCAGACACAAACAGAAGTGACTTTACTCTCAGAGCTGAAATGCATCAGGCAGGTGGTCATAATGTTGTGGCTGAACTCACAGCTGATGGTGATTCCCAGCTCCACGCCTGGTTTCTTTGGGAGCTTTACGTGGAACGTTCCTGAACTCGGGATAACTGACTCTGGGGAAACAAGGAAGCAGGATAACAAAATAAAATCGTCATGACGACGGCTTCATGCTGATGTTCACAGATAATAAAGAAAACAGCCTTCAGCTGGTTATCTACTGACTTCATCACATAAAAACACAACTTTATCACCGATTCATCAGGAAAGTAAAGATAAAGTTTAAGTCGTTGGTTACAGAAAATGCTGCTTTTAGAAATCAGGTGCTGGATGCAAACAGACTCGGTTTAAACGTTTTTCAGCATCAAACTGAAAACTTCGTAGCAGAAAATGTAAAAATCTGGAATTTAAGAAAAATATATAAAAATGGCGGTCTCTGTTTCTAACGTTCTGTCCGTCTCTCAGCACCGTTCCTGTGTGATGGAGAGACTGGTTCTGCAGCTTCCTGCAACAGCAGAACCATAATAACACTAAGTCTACTTGAAAGCGCAACTTATTTTATTTTAAAAAAGAGTTTGAAACTTTCTGATTACACAAACCGTTGCTGAGTTACGGTAAATCAAAGCTAGCATGTAAAATGTGTCAGAGTTCCGCCAGGCCTAAAACCGTTCAGTCCTGTCGTGATGAAGCCCAAAGATCTTCTTATGTGATGTTATGAACTTTGACCCGGCCCTACGAGGTCATTAGCTAACAGATAAAACATTTCTAGTGGCGTTAACGACGACAGGTGTCAGTTTAGTTACATGACAGACAGCTTCGTGTTGACGATCATCTCACCCAACCACAATGAGTCTGAGTCACTACTAACATGTTAGTGAAGCTGAGTGGGCGGGACGTGTTTCAGTCTGACAAATGACAGGAAACAGAACGGAGACCAGTCTGTTGTCGTTTCTGTCATCGACAAACACAAACAATCTGGACACAAGCTGCTGTCTGACGTGGAAACCAGAATAATCCTGAGAGCGATTACCCGCCACATCAAACTCGATCTCCAGCGTGAGCTGAGCGGTGATGGACGAATCCCGGAGCAGCTGGTTGGTTTCCTCCAGGGTCGAGTCTTCGGTCGGAACGCCGTTAATGGACAGAATCCTGTCGCCGATCTGCAGAATCCCACACCTACAAACACAGCATACGAGTGAAAGGTTTCAGGATTTATCAATCCTCTGGTCAGCGGGCGTGTCTCATGATGCGATGCAACAATATCACCTGTGATAATGAAGAAGTCATTAGATGATAAAAAACGTCAGAAGTGCCGGATTTTACAGCGGGATGTGAAAGTTTGGGCAGCCTTGTTAATCTTCATGGTTTTCCTGTATAAATCGTTATGACAACAAAGTTCAGTTAAATCCATCATCTAGGACACACACACAGTGATGTTTGAGAAGTGAAACAAGTTTCTAGGATTTGCAGAAAGTGTGCAATAATTAGACAGGTGCATAAATTTGGGCACTGTTGTTATTTTATTGATTCCTAAACCTTTAGAACTAATTATTGGAACTCAAAATTGGTTTGGTAAGCTCAGTGACCCTTGACCTCCATACACAGCTGATCCAATTATGAGAAAGAGTATTTAAGGGGCCAACTGTAAGGTTCCCTCCTCTCTGAATATTCTCTGAAGAGCAGCAGCATGGGGGTCTAAAACAACTCTCAATGACCTGAAAACAAAGATGGTTCACCATCATGGTTCAGGGAAGGATCCAGAAAGCTGTCTCAGAGATTTCAGCTGTCTGTTTCCACAGTTAGGAACATATGGAGGAGATGGAAGACCACAGGAACAGTTCAAGTTAAGGCTCCATGTGGCAGACCAAGAAAAATCTGGGATAAACAGAAGCGACGAATGGTGAGAAGAGTCAGAGTCAACCCACAGAGCAGCACCAAAGACCTACAGCATCATCTAGCTGCAGATGGAGTCACTGCGCATCGTTCAACTATTCGATGCACTTTACACAAGGAGATGCTGCCTTTTCTCCACCCACAGCACAAACAGAGCTGTTGGAGGTCTGCTAAAGCACATCTGGACAATCCAGGTTCATTTTGGAATGAGGTGCTGTGGACTGATGAAACTAAAAGTGAGTTACTTGGCATAACAAGGAGCGTTATGCATGGAGGAAACAGAAGAAAAACACCTGCTACCTACAGTAAAACATGGTGGTGGTCCCATCATGCTGTGGGGCTGTGGCCAGTGCAGGGACTGGGAATCTTAAAGTTGAGGGACACATGGATTCCACTCAATCATCAGCAGATTCTGGAGACCAATGTCCAGGAATCAGTGACAAAGCTGATGCTGCACCGGGTTAGGGTTAGGACCACCCTAAACACTGCTAAAGCATTCATGCAGAGGAACAAGTCCAACGTTCTGGAACGGCCATCTCAGTCCCCAGACCTGAAGATAGTTGAACATCTGTGGTGTGAATTAAAGAGAGCTGTCCATGCTCAGAAGCCACCAAACCTGAATGAACTAGAGATGTTTAGTAAAGGAGAACGGTCCACAATACCTTCAACCAGAATCCAGACTTTCTGCAAAAGGAGGATCTACTAAATATTGAGTTTTTCTTTTTTGTGGTGCCCAAACTTATGCACCTGCCTAATTTGCACACGTTCTGTAAATCCTAGAAACTTCTCAGACATCACTGTGTGTGTCTCCTATGATAGAATTAACTGAATTTTTTATTGTAACAACCAACGACTTATACAGGAAAATCATGGAGATTAACAAGGCTGAGACTAAAATAATTTAGGATTAAAACCCAAATGAAACCATTAAACTGAAGATCTGACATCAGACCGGATTAGATCTGCAGGTGAGTTCAGCTCGTATAAACGGCGCTCCCACTGCGGTACTCTGACCGTCTGTGGGTCTGAAACATGAAAGCAGCCAAACGTCCTTCCCGTCTCTGTCTCACCTCTCAGCGGGACTGTCTGGGTCGATGTAGGCGATGAGCGGCGGGGATGACAGCGTTTCTGTGGCAAAGACTCCGCCCTGGAGCTGCAGGCCGAACCCCATGATGCCGTCTCCTAGCAACGTCACCTCGGTGGTTTCTGTGTGGACCACCTGACCGGCGAGGCCCACGGTGCTGGACGCCAGAGACACTGATGGATAATATAAATGAGATTCAATGACAATCGTGTTCAGTTCCTGTTTGCTCACGCTCATGGGCTAATAAAGTTTTATTTAAATCGTGGACTGACTCACAAGAGCTCTTGAAGTCCTTCTTCTTAGCCTTCCTCCTCATCATCGTGCTGCGTGGACTTGTGGGATACATGTTCCTGGGCAGGGTGCTCATGTTGAGGGACGAGAGACTATAAGCCGACATGGAGCCGGGAGAGAACGAGTGGCTCAGGGCTGGGGGGGAGAGAGAGAGAAAAGAGAGAGAGAGAAAATGAGTCAAGCTCTCTCGCCCTAAACATAAAAAAGCAGAGAAGCGGAGTGGACGTACGAGGGTTGTTTGTATGGCGGCTGTGCGATCTGCCACCTGATTGGTCGGGGTGGTAGGTGTTGTAGTGGTAGGGAGGGAGGATGGGGGCAGAGCCTCCGGTTTCCCAGGGGAGGGGGCGTGGACTACGTTGCACCTTGACTACACGCATGCACGCGCACGCACACGCACACACACACACGCACACACACACACAGGAGGGTGTTCAGGTTCAGACAAGAGGAACAGACAGAGGTCAAAGGTCAGGAGGTTCTGCAGCAGTACAAACAAGTTTGATTAGAACCGTTTCTAAAATCTCCTAAGATGATCAACAAGGTGGTTCCTAAACGAGCCGTCAGCAGAACACCTGTCCTCCTGTCCATGATCAGCTGGAGGACAAAGCAGCTTTGAGGTCCTGGTCCTGGTCCAGGTACTGGTTCTGGTTCAGGTTCTTTACTTTGTTTTTGTATCAAACACCTTCAGACTCCCTTCATCTACTAGGAAGTTGTTTATCCTTTTCCTGCCTGAATGACCCACAGGTCAGCGTTAACCTGAATGACTCTGCAGGTCACAGGTATCTCAGTAAGACTTTAGCATTCATGTCGACTTGTGGAATAAAAAACATTCTTTGTCTCCTCTAACAGAAAGCCGTGGTGCATTTAAGGTCCCTTCAGTGTAGTGCGATTGTTTAGGGTCCATTAAGTTTGACGTCTTTATGTTTACATCACGCTGGAGGACGTTTCAGTCCGGCAGAGATCGGCCACATGAAGGGGAGCGGGTTATAAATCTGTCAGATCACCAACATCTCAGTCCAGAACCATAGGGATGGGACGAAATATCGTTTGGCGAAATTTCGCGATACAAAACGTGACAAAAATGCATCGAGTAAAAAAAAAAGGATCGCGAAATAAAGACTAGATGGCACTGCTGCATGATTTGTGTATGGCAGGCATACAGTCTAAAGCCTTTTTTATAAAACAATGCCGCTAATTTGCGCAACGCCGATGCGGCATCTGGGAGCGTTAGGTCGTTTATAAGAGCTCAGACCGTGGCGGTAATGTTGCGCAATCATGTCAGTTTTATAAAGGATTACGCGATGGAGGCATAAAGGAGGTATGGGGGCGGTCTCTGCACTGTCGTGGACATCCGTGTATTTTGGACATAAGTTGCTTTTTATTGCGATCAAAGCAGCGCTCGTTGAGTTTTTTTTCCACATTTCTCTACAGGTGTGTGTCCTCCACCATCAGTGTGAACAGTCAGATGATCTGAGCTGCAGATCTCACGGAGAGACGCTCCCGGAGCTCCGCATCGCTCCAGTTTATCATCTCAGCTGGTTCGAAAACGAAACTTGTGGCCGTGTTTAGTTTCATTTTCATTTTATAGTTCCCGGCCGGAGCTCGGCATTAATTCATCACGTGGTCATGACACTTCCCTCTGTTAAGTTAATGTGCATTTATAAGACCGGCGAAGCCACAATATTACAGCAATATTACAGCAATATTACTACCAAGCGTGGCGGCACAAATGCCGCAAAATTCGGTAATATTACGCTGATTTGCCAGCATGGTGTGTCTTATAAAAAGGGCTTATGGTGGCAGGCTGACAGCACTATCTGCTGATTAAGCAGGTAAAACTAAATGAAAAAAAAAAGAATCCGAGGAACGGTGCAGTGCGTAGTGACGTCATCACGTCAAGTCACAGCGCCTGTTGCAACAACACTGCAGGCAGGAGACATTGTTTCTGCTCAAAGATCATTGATTACACCAGAACATGATGATATATTAGTTTTTTTGAAGAAGAACCAGTCCTGAGATAACTTAACCTAGGGTTAGAGCAGCACTAAGGGAGTGTTCTTGTTTGTGTTTGGCCTGTTGGGCCTTGTGTTTCCCTGTGTGCAACGGAAACAAAAATAAACAAGTTGTTATTATACTGTAATATTTTTTCCTTTTTTTTTTTTTAATATCGTATCGTGACATATCGAGGTGCATCGTATCGTTAGTTTAAGTGTATCGTCCCATCCCTACAGAACCAACAAATCTCTCCTACAGGTGGTTTCTGTCTGGTTATTTAACAGTGTCTCAGTAATAAATAACATTCTGTAAGAAAGATCGGTACACAGAAACCACAAACAGATATGTGTTGGTGCGTTCAGGGTCGGCTGTGTGTTAGTACTGTGCTGTGGTGCATTCAGGGCCTGCTGTGTGTTAGTACCGTGCTGTGGTGCATTCAGGGCCTGCTGTGTGTTAGTACCGTGCTGTGGTCCGTTCAGGGTCGGCTGTGTGTTATTCCCGTGCTGTGGTCCGTTCAGGGTCGGCTGTGTGTTATTCCCGTGCTGTGGTCCGTTCAGGGTCAGCTGTCTTTTAGTACTGTGCTGTGGTGCATTCAGGGTCAGCTGTCTTTTAGTACTCTGCTGTGGTGCATTCAGGGTCAGCTGTCTTTTAGTACTCTGCTGTGGTGCATTCAGGGTCAGCTGTGTGTTAGTACCGTGCTGTGGTGTGTTCAGGGCCTGCTGTGTGTTAGTACCGTGCTGTTGTGCGTTCAGGGCCTGCTGTGTGTTAGTACCTTGCTGTGGTGCATTCAGGGCCTGCTGTGTGTTAGTACCATGCTGTGATGCATTCAGGGCCCACTGTGTGTTAGTACCATGCTGTGGTGCATTCAGGGCCTGCTGTGTGTTAATACCGTGCTGTGGTGCGTTCAGGGCCTGCTGTGTGTTAATACCGTGCTGTGGAGCGTTCAAGGCCGGTCGGGCCTGGTGCTGAGGCAGGATCTCCATACGGACGGTCTGACAGGAAGCGGAAAGCAGCTGAGTGGCTTCAGCCAGGGAACAGAATTCCATGGACTTCCCGTCGACAGACAGGATGTGATCTCCTGCATGAAGAGCGCCACACCTACACACAAGCACCATGTTAGAATAGAATAGACTTTTATTGTCATTGCACGGGGTACAATGAAATTGGGGGGCTGCTCCCATCGAGCCATAAACACATTCAACATGAATAAAAAAAAAAATAAAAAAATTAAAAAGCAAAGTGCAGTAGCATTTAAAAACATTTAAAAACAACCTTCAAGGAGGATGTTTACGAGGGAGCGGACACCTAAAACCGATCAAAAGCTGCCAACTGAAAAAACATTGTGCACATCGAGCAAAGCTAGCCATTAAAGCATCACTGCAAACCTAGAGAATTTCTAAATTAATCTGAGACACAAACACAAAACATCCCATCAGCACTACGGTTCGTTCTGGGATTCTCTCAGTCAAACAGCAGGAAAAAAAAAAAGATCAAATCTGTTTAGCTAATATTAAAGTATTCAGAAGTCTGAGAAAGAAAATCTGTTTAATGAGGAAAAGGTTTTTATTATCAATTAAATAATGAAAGTTCTGCCTGAGGAACTGAAGTGGGCCGTGGTACCTGTCCGCTATACTGGCTGGTTTGACTTTGTCGATGATGATGACCTGCTTGCTGCAGAACACGGAGGTGGACAGAGCCACGCCCAGACTGGAACCCGTCGGCTTGGCAACCTCAACCAGCAGGGGCCCCGACGCCGTGGCAACAGAGTCTACAGAGACAAAAACAGAGCGGGTGTAACGAGTTTCTGAGTCTAGTTCTATTCCCTCATCTGGTGTTCCACAGGGCTTTGTCTTTGACATTACTTTTAATATCTGAACTGAAATGTTTGGATTTAAAACAACATTTTTATTATTATTATTTAGATGATCTGCAGCTTTATGCCTGATTGCTATTACAACTAGCCAACTTTACACGTGTGCTGAAAACTCTGTCATGGGACTCAGGACTTTAAAAGGTCTGACCTGATGGAAGTCAGTGAGGAGAAAAGCTGAAGTTAATAAACAAACATGTTTTTGCTGTTTGAGGTTTGGTGGTTTCATTCTTATTGTTTCTGAATCTGAACTGTTGATTGATCGGTTGTAATTATTTTTATCCATTTCCTATAAAAACTGAACAGTAATGATGTCTAACTGTTAAAAAGACAGTGATGGTGCTGAAACCTTCACTAACCAGTCACCAGCTGGTTAACCTTTATTTTAGAGTTTTTTTCCTTTTAATCGGGCTAAACTGACCCATCACGGACACGTCGTACTCGATCAGCAGCGTGGCCTCCTGGCCGCACTGCTTCAGGATGCTCATGGCCTCAGACAGCGTGCTGCCGTGGAGACGAATCCCGTCGATGCTCAGCAGCCGATCGCCCGGCTTCACGGTTCCTTCTCTGCAGAAACAAAGCAGTTTCCGGTTTGTACAGAAGCTCACATGGGTCAAAAATGTCTGAACAGGAGCAAATAGAAAAGGCAGCACCTGTCAGCCGGTCCACCTGGCCTGATGGTTGTTATGACGATGGGGCGAGTCTTGTTCCTATCCTCGTAGGCTCCACCTGCGCAGGTAGTCGCACCATGTGTTTGTTTGGAATTATGTTTACAAACAAACAGACAAACAAACAACTCTCACCTCTGATGATGAAGCCAAAGCTGTTTCCCTCTTTGTGAAGAGTGACTTCCACGTTCTTGAAGACGACCCCTGACCCCTGCACAGCTGCAACAGAACAGAACACCAACATCACAGCTGATCGGACCCAGTAGAACCGGATCTGCCCTCATTTCTATAAACTCGGAGACTGGAAGGAAACTGGAACACATTAAGAACTGGATCAGAACTTCTTACAGACGGGTGGCAGCTCATATTCGACCTCCAGAACCACCCGCTCCCCGACGTTCTTCAGCAGACTGATGATCTCATCGTGTCTGAACTTGGCCAGGTTGATCCCGTTGACCGAGCGAATGTAGTCGCCCACATTCAGCTGGTCGCTCCTGAAATAATAATAAACCATTACAGCTACTAAACACCTGAAAAGATCAAACATGTCAAACTAGCTTAGAGAGACGAGGGTCACCTGGCAGCGATGCCTCCCTGTCGGAGGTTTGAAACTCGAGGTTTCCCATCTTTATCAATCCCACCGGAGACCGTAAGTCCGAGCGTCGTTCCCTCCTTCTTCATCAGCTCCACCACCGTGGCGCCCCGAAACTCATCTAGAAAAGCGACAGTAGGTTATGGGAGCGCTCCTCCTCATCGTGTCCTGATTTCACAGTGTGCCCTCTTTTCCCTAAAACAGGGACATAAAAGAATCCTCTGGACAAACGGAGCAGTGAAGCCATCATCTATGCTGTTGTTTATCTATATTTCATCAGAGAGCTGAATTATTCATCCGAGGAAGAGTGGAGCGGAGACGGAGCTCAGAGCCGACCTGCTACCGTGTCTTCAGGTGATAAAACAGAAAGCAGGAATTCCTTGGAATGTTCTTCTGTAATATTAATGAGTTTTTCATCCAGACAGAAATAAGACACCCATCTTCATCTCTGACACGCTGCTTCTCCACGTCCAGAGAGATTTTCCCAGGAGTTTATAGAAGTCTGGTCGGATTCGTAAACAGGTTCTGTTGAAGGTGGACCAGCTGATACTCAGGGTTCCCTGCCCATCAAAAACCACAGAAATGGACCCAGAGTCGTGTGTGTGTGTGTCGGGGGGGGGGGGGGGGGGGGGGGGGGGGGGGGGGGGGGGGGGGGGGGGGGGGGAGGCGACAGCGGTTTAATCAGCTTGACGTTGTAGTCTGAGGGGTGTACTTCCTGTGAACCCTTCTTCTGCTATTGCTGCTGCAGTGGGAGGGTTGGTCCTGTAGCGTCGTGGCAGCACGAGACCCGTTTTTAATGTAACCTGATAAAAAGAGTCTGATGACAGATTTTCACTTCTGACGGTTGTCCTGACTGAACACGGCTCGCAGGTACTCGTACTCGGCTGTAGGTACTCGTACTCTGCTGTAGGTACTCGTACTCTGCTGTAGGTACTCGTACTCTGCTGTAGTTACTCGTACTCGGTTGTAGTTACTCGTACTCGGCTGTAGGTACTCGTACTCTGCTGTAGGTACTCGTACTCTGCTGTAGTTACTCGTACTCGGTTGTAGTTACTCATACTCGGCTGTAGGTACTCGTACTCTGCTGTAGGTACTCGTACTCTGCTGTAGTTACTCGTACTCGGTTGTAGTTACTCGTACTCGGCTGTAGGTACTCGTACTCTGCTGTAGGTACTCGTACTCGGCTGTAGGTACTCGTACTCTGCTGTAGTTACTCGTACTCAGCTGTAGGTACTCGTACTCTGCTGTAGGTACTCGTACTCTGCTGTAGATACTCGTACTCGGCTGTAGGTACTCGTACTCGGCTGTAGGTACTCGTACTCGGTTGTAGGTACTCGTACTCGGCTGTAGGTACTCGTACTTTGCTGTAGGTTCTCGTACTCTGCTGTAGGTACTTGTACTCTGCTGTAGTTACTCGTACTCTGCTGTAGGTACTTGTACTCTGCTGTAGGTACTCGTACTTGGCTGTAGGTATTAGTACTCGGCTGTAGGTACTCGTACTCTGCTGTAGTTACTTGTACTCTGCTGTAGGTACTCGTACTCTGCTGTAGGTTCTCATACTCAGTTGTAGGTACTCATACTCGGCTGTAGGTACTTGTACTTTGCTGTAGGTACTAGTAATCTACTGAAGTTACTAGTACTCTAATATTAGATATCAGTGCCTCTAATCCCTAAACTCCCATTTATTTACCATTTAAACTCCTTTAAACTATTTTGAGGCACTTTTCATTTTCTGCTTAAACTGAATTAACTTTTAAATGGTAAAAGTGGTAAATGGCCTGTATTTGATATAGCGCCTTCCAGAGTCCTAGAACCCCCCAAGACGCTTTACAACACAATCAGTCATTCACGCACACATTCACACCCTGGTGGCGATGAGCTACATCGTAGCCACAGCTGCCCTGGGGCGCACTGACGAAGGCAAGGCTGCTGTACACTGGCACCACAGGTCCCTCTGACCACCACCAGCAGACAATGTGGGTTAAGTGTCTTGCCTAAGGACACAACGACAGTGACAGACAGAGCGGGGCGCGAACCTGCAACCTTCTGACTGCGGGGCGGGCACTTAACTCCTCTGCCACCATCGCCCGATAAAATAAACCAGATTGTTTCTACCAGGCTAGTAAACTCAACCAGTTGTTCCTGAATGAGCAGTAATCCCACTGGATCCTTAAAGGCAATGGAGTCCAATCCTGTTCCTGGTTCTAGGGTTCCTATCCTGCATGTTCTAGTTGTTTCTCTGCTCTAACACACCTGATTCAGGGGCTGATTCATCTGTTCAGCAGCTTGTCAGGCTCTGCAGAAGCCTGTTAATCACCTGCAGATTAAAACCAGGTGTACTGAAGCCAATGAACCTCTAGAACCCGCTGGGCGTGGCCCTGGAGGACCAGGGTTAGAAGCTGCTCTGGTTTGACTCAGATCCTCTAACTGGTAGGAAGATCTAGAACATTTTCACATCCAGTGAGTTTACAAGTCGATCTACGGCAATAGTCAAGGTAAACCTGGGAGCCTTTATCCTAGTTTAGATGAACGTTAGGAAATCAAACCCTCAAATGAAGTTCGTTCCACTCCGGTACAGTAGGTGGCGGCGCGCACCCTTTCGTGTCAGTATTCTTGCGGTTAGCTTATAGCAACACAAATAGTAAACAAATGCTGGTGGGAGTGATGCAGACGGAGTTAAAACAGGATATGAACATTAGGGATGCTCCGATACCAGTTTTTTCCAAACCGATACGATACCGATATTTGGATCTGAGTACTCGCCGATACCGATTACCGATACTTCTACCACACAGAAAAATGCAATGAATTGGAATACAGGTTTTATTTTCTTCTCTGCTTTCAACAGCAAAAGACAGTGAGTTACATTAAAATATATATATAGTAAATCCTCTAATACAGGCCCGGGCCTTTATTTACTCAAGCGCATCCTGGTTCAGGCCTTTATTGGAAGGAGGCCAGAATTAGAGGCAGGCCTATATTTCAATTTGAGCAAAATAAACTACCAGTAGAATGAATAAAAACAAGATTTTGTGGGGATCTGTGCCTACCGATGACGTCACACTATGGCAATGCCACACAAACCATGTTGGGACCCATTTTTTCCCGGTGTTCTGTCAGAACACCTGGCTTAGAGCTAAAATGAATATCAGATTCTGCCAACAAAATGGCTGTATAAAACAATTTATATGTAAACCGAGGTGTTTTTGCAAACACTATAATTAATACTTTTGGGCAGGGTTTGAATTACACAGAGGATTCTGGGGGAGCCCAGTGACGGGGAGGGGGTGGGGGGGTCTGTTTGCCTTGGCCCCCAAAATGCCCTGATACGGCCCTGGACGTGGGACTAAATTTAGAAGTTTATCTGAATTGTATCAAATATATAAATATTACATGCTTACGAATTATTGATTTATGAAGGTCAAAAGATGTAGTGGAATAAATCTACCAACATTTTTCCTTTTCAAGAACTTTGTTTTGTTTTCTTGTTTTTTATTTGAATATTTTCCTGTCCTGTCTGGCTCTGATTTTCCTGCTTCTCCTCTCAATCCACAAGAATAAACTGTTTCCTGGCTTCCTCCTGATTCACCTCGAGTTACTTTTGAACTAAACATTCAAATGTATCTACCGGCTGAAAAATGGTGGATTGTGTGCTGCGCGGCCACGCAGGTGAGGTGAAATCACCGGCGCACGGGCGACGCGCTCCGCTGCGGAGCGTCAGACACGAATAAAAGATACGATCAAAAGACAGAAGTAACTCAGAAGATTATATGAACGGACATGAACGATCGCGTGTTAATTATATTTTTTGGTGGCGCCACTTTGAGAATGTTACTGTGGCCGTACAGGACGCAGCTTCAGCAATCAGCATCATCTGTCCTCTCTGCACAAAAAAACCCCACAATGCGCTGAGAGTCCGTGTAATATAAAACAGGATCTTTTTTCGGGCTTCCCTGGGTGTGTAAGTTGAGGGCTTCCAGCTCCCCGTAATTCAAACCCGGCTCCTGGATGAAAACCCGGATGAAAACGCCCCGGACAGAGGGTGAAAAGTGGACATGTGGTCACCCTACTTACCTGTGATGAAGTGATTACTGCAAACTAGCATTTTCCGTTCTGTTTCTGCTCATCCTGCAGACGGAGATTATGATCCACTAGTCCGCTGTTACCGTAAAACCTGGTATACGTGCGCCTCGAAAAATCGAGTGAGGGCTCACTTTACCGTCGATCTCCGAAAAAAACAAAAACAAAAAACACACCCACGCTGTTTCTAATAGTAGCCCCGGCCACTATTAGAGACCGGCCTGTATTTACCCCCGCTGACAGCCAGACCGGCTAATATAGGAGACCCGGCCGGTATTGGAATACAGGCCAATATTAGAGGATTTACGGTATATCTTAATAGAGATCACATTAGGTGAAAAACAACCATTTTCTGTGAAATCACTGCACAGTTTTCTACAAACAAAATGAACTAATTGGCACCATCTCCAGCTTTCATGAACATAACATTTATGAACCTATCACAGCGTCCACATTTAAATCAAACATAAGACTACAGTCAGCATTAGCAGCAACAGTGTGGACTCTGAACTAAGCTTTTTTGGGAAACATGAGCAGCAGGTTCTTTTTGATGAAAATAATCATCTCTGCATTTTCAGGTGTGAGCCTGTTTCTGCTTTCATTCACGTTTGAAACAGCTCCCCCTATTGGTCAATATAGAAAACTACAACAGAAATGACAAGTCACAGTGAAGCCACTTTCAGGCAACTGGTATCGGTACCTGGTATCGCTTAACTTTTACGATACTGGTATCGGGATACCAGTATCGGTATCGGTGCATCCCTAAGTCAAAGGAATGGACAACAACAACGCTGCAGCACAGCTGATTTGGTACGTTCTGTACTGGTTTGATGGTGTTACGCGTGTTATTTTGTGGTGATGATATTGTGGGATGACCGCTTCCGTGGTCTCGTTACTTCCGGAAGGTGAGTATCCAGACAGTCACAGCTCAACTGAGCCGTTAGCATGCAGAGGAAGTCGGGTTCAAACCTCATTATCTGGGTCTTTCAGCTGGATTAGAACCAGTCCTCCTTCACATGCATTTAAAACCGACTTCAGTGGAACTACGGCAGTAGTTCATCTGTCTAACCCTGCTTGTAAACACACTGATCTAGAAGCTTTTATAAACCACAGAGGCATCTGATGCAGCATTCCGATCGGAATCCCGTATAGGACAGCGACTCCAGATAGGAGGAGACAAACAGCTTCTGCAAGCCCCTTCCTACAGACGTGTGTTCTAATTTCAGACATCATCTTTCCGTTTTCCCTGTTGGAATTCCAGCAGCAGGAAGACGGCGGGAGCTTTACCTGGAATACTCTGCCTCCTGATGGCCAGCGCTCCGTCTGGAGGTCGAGACCCAGCCGAGTGTTTGGTGTACGGCCCCTCATCTGTGAAGCAAAGACACACACCATCAGTTCTCCCACTCAGTCTTCCTGTTCCTGAATCAGATTTGGTTGATGTGGATGTAATTATTCTGATCTGGGATGTTTGATTCCAGCAGCTGAGCTGTGAAGCAGAATGAGACTCTGATGTTTCCGTCCCTTCAGAGGACTTCTATCCTACACACTCATTTCACGGAGGTTTGAGAGGAACTGAAGCTTTCTCTGGAATCTTTCTTCCTAAATCCTAAATCTTCCCTCCAGCAGAATCTCACTTTAAAATAAGTTTATCTGAAATGGAGTTTTAGGATTTTCTTTTAGTTTCAGTTAAATCTCCATTATGTGACTGTGTCCTCACACACACACACACACACACACACACACACACACACACACACTGGAAGATGAAAGCCTCCTCCTCCTTTCCCAGATGTAGGACAGCAGCCTTCTTGTTTGAATCTATTTATGCAGACACGCAGAACGCTGCACACGAAACATGGACGTCTGCTCTGTAACGTGTATTTATGTGTGAGGGAGGACGAGGTGCTCTGAGGTTTAGATGGAAACACCGGAGCAGCTCGGCTGAATCGGAGAAGTTCAACAGGAAGTAGGGCTGGGCAATAAATCAAAAATGTATGGTTATCAAAATTTCTGACTTTTATCAATATCATTTTTCCCAGATCAATAAATTCTGTAATAAAAAAATGAAAAGATGTGTGTAGGTTGGCGACGTTCATGTCCCACCTCAAGTCACATGACAACGTGACTCAACGTAATACACGTGACAGCCCCATCTAGTGGACAACTTTTGTTTTTACTCATACATGTAGTTATCGTCCATTTATCACTATCGAGGTGAACTTCTCTACATACCGACCGTGATATTGATTTTAGCCCACATCGCCCAGCCCTAACAGGAAGACATTTAAATATTTAATCCAAACCTTTCTGGAGCCATAAACTCCAAACCCGACCTGGGATTTCAGAAACTAAGTCCAGCTCCTCCACTTCCAAAGGAATAAGGATTGAGAGTACCATCCAGGAGCTGCTGATCTGATTACTGATAAACTGGGAAGCTGCTCCGGAGCATACAGGTGTGTGTTCACTAAAGGAAGACATCAGCAACAGCCTTATGGAAGCCCGTCAATCTGAGAAGGGTCAAAGGTCATTTAGAGTCCATCCGGAGGAACAATTATTCACAGGACTGCTGAGGAGTGGATGTCCCGGCAGGTTCAGGTCAAAGGTCAAGTTAAGGGAAACGCGCATTATGTCCGCCAAAATGCACGTCTTGAATGCGCGTTTTGACGCCAAAGGGGGAAAAAACTTGCGTGTTCTAAAAGGGAGCATTATGTCTGGCGGACATAATGCGAGTTTAGAACGCGCAATTTTTTGATCCCTTTGGCTTGCCATACTTGTATAACGTAGACCCGCGGTTTAGCAGTGGCACATTCACCAAAGAAAGCTAGAAATCCCTTATTAGAGGAATCTAGGAAAAGAAAAGGAGAACGTGATAGAGCAAGAGCAAAGACCAGAGTTATTATTGGGCCGTCTTTTCCTCGCTGGAGAGCTCTTTTAGAAAGAACAGCATGAACTACGGACTCTGACCTAGCCGTGCTGCTAATGGCTAGGTAAGTAATAAATGATTTCACCAGGGTTATTGTGTTTGGTCGGGCATAAAGTTGTTATACAGTCCTGATAAAACTATTTATTCAATGTGTGGAGGTGGAAAAGTTTGTTTTCGTTGTTTTGCCTGACATTAGGAATGTAAACATGCCTCTTAAGTTATGCCCCAGAGAGAGATTTGATTTTACGACAGTGACGTTATGCAGCAAGCCTTGAGAGGGTGACAAAGAGTATATATCCACAAAGTTAAGGAATGGAGCTTTAAAATATGATGTCTGTGGATTTTAAAAACACATTTTCATGCCAATAAAGCACTGATTTTAGACAGGCAGCAAAAGTTACTTTAGGTTTTGTGTGAAAACACGTAGAGAACTACAAATGTTTGTCTCCCCATCAAAACAGACACAGGAAAAAAAAGACTGAGTTTAGCGAACTTCACATCCTTCTTCCACGACGACAGAAGCAGCATTAAACGTGGAGAAAACCACCATAAATCTTGTCGTGGTCAGTAGCAGCTACGCTGGAGGAGGAGAGATTCTGCTGTGACATCATAGATGACACGTCTGATCTGTAGTCTTATTTACCAGTTTTTACAAGCTAATAAATCTTAAATGACGTGACAGACATAGTTAAAACACATAATTATTTATCGTTTACAGTACAACATATGTGTGATTCAGGGAGTAAGGTTTCTTAAGGGCGTGACCTTTATAGCCCCGTTCAGGGACCCATGAGCCGACCGGAGGGGGAGGAGCCTAAGGGTCCCTACTGTCAACAGAAGAATCTAAAATTTCACACCTCCTTAAATATATTTATCATTTGAAAGTTGAAGTAAATAAACTCGTTAACCAGAGATGTCACTGCTATGGTAGGCAGACCTGTTCTACGCCCCCTGCTGTCCTGGTGGAGAACTTCTTCACAACCCTGACAAACTAACGGAGAAGTTTAAACTAGGAAAACCTCATAGCATCAGTCAGACATGGTGGTGGTAGTGTGATGGTCTGGTGTTCTGGTGAAAACCAGACTCTGGTTACCTTTACGGGTAACAAGTTTATGTTTAACCAGCTTAGACGTCACTAGCAGTAGGTCAACACCTGTAACTGTTCAGTTGAACACAGATCTGTTTTTCTGTTAAACGTGTAGTTACTGATCTGCTGAATGGATTTTAAACAGTCTGGAGGCTTTTCAACAGACCAGCCTGTTGCTGTGAGGTTCCCAGACCATCAGCCTCTGAGGGTTGGTGTAACGTGGGCGGCCATGCTCCGTTTTTAATCACCGTCTTCATAGAGCTGCTCCGGTCCTGTTCAGACGTAGACAACACACCACCTTTCCTCTGACCGGGTCTGGAGGCGACACACGTGAAGGAGCAGCAGCCTTTGTGAGTTTATGAGAGGACCGAGTCAAGATGTTTGGCAGGATGAGAAAACCAACTGGGCCACTTTAAATGAGCTGCAAGACTTCAAATAGTGAAATGATTAAAGCGATTCCTCAGCTTGATCCTCAGAGTCGTGCAGCTCGGAGAGGAGCACCGGGTCCGGCACACTAAAGGAGCTGGCGATGATTAAAGAAGAAGGTGGGAGGACTCTGGAGCAGAAGCAGCTCTCTGAAGGGTTCGGTCTGATAAATCCAGTAAACTGCTCCAATAATCCAGTAAAAGGTT
This sequence comes from Aphyosemion australe, assembly GCA_006937985.1. Lineage (NCBI taxonomy): Eukaryota > Metazoa > Chordata > Actinopteri > Cyprinodontiformes > Nothobranchiidae > Aphyosemion > Aphyosemion australe. Next base: position 255,143 of record SSNS01000489.1, read on the forward strand.
AAACTAAATCAGCTGAGCGGCGGAGAACATACGCCTCCATTTAATTTTACATCAGAGAGATCTTTGTTCTTCTTCTGGGAAAGATGAAGTTTAACTCGTGACGGGATGCTGCATGCACTCCTCCTGACTCCAATAGATGAAACTCTGCTTATTTTAGCAGGATGTTGTTTGAAGTTAAATTCTCGCTCATCGGTTCGACTGACAAACAAGCGTCCTGCAGGAAAGAGAGTCAACAACACGTCTGAAACGGGCGAGTTCATGTTGCCTCTCGGTGGACATAATCTTATGGCTGATCGGGAAATAACAGACCAGACCCGAACAGCTGAGGTGAATCACAACAAATAAAATATCACTAAAGGGAACTAATAACCAGGCTGATTCAGCAAAAGCAACAAAACCAAAGATAAAAGTAACAGATTACAGGAAGTAGAATCAGGAGTACGATAATCCTAACCCTGAAACTGGGCGTTCCAAATTCTGGAACGAGCTGATTTTCCAGGTAAAACAAACATAAAATTAGACAAAGTTGATTTATTTCAGTAATTACATTGCCAATAACACACCCTGCAGTATAATCAGACCTCCATATAAAAGTTATAACTCTGTATGTCTGCATGAAGTTTGTAAATGATCACATTTAATGTGTGTATGCGTGTAGGAGTTGGGGTTGGGGTCCTGGCTTATCTTGGACACGAGAAAAGGGGTCCTCAAAGGAAAACGTCTGGGAACCCCCGCTGTAGGGTGTGTTATAAATGTCATTTTTACAAATAGAATCTTGCTAACCTCACAACCTCAGTAAAGACATTCTTGTGGGGACCCCCTTGGGGGTTCCCACCCCCAATTTGGGAACCCCTGGGATAGGGTTGGGTTTGTGGGTACAGCCAAAACAAACATGGAGTCAATAGAAGAAATCAGTAACTGGTTAATTTTGAGATCACGACATAAAATAAGACAGCAGCGGTATCTTAGATAGTATGAAAGACCTCTAAACCAGAGACGGCGTCGCCATGGCGAGTGTGTCTCGCTTGTTTTTTTCAACTCCGCCTACTGGTTACTTGTATATTGCAGCGTTCAGACGCGTCACATTAATTTCGGGGGACATGCACAAACAACGCTTCAAATCAATGCAAGTTACGCGAGGCAGTTATTTTAAAGACGCGTCGTGAAAAGCCAAGTTTATTCCAGGCCTAAAAGTAAAGAAGAAGCAACAAGACACGGTTCCACATAACATTTTATTATGCCTGCACAATGTCGCCATACTGAAGGTTAAAATATCAAACACACATTCACTCATTCATTTGGTTACATGTACAGGTGCTGGTCATAAAGTTAGAAAATCAGGACAAAGATTTATTTCAAAAAGTGAAGCTTGTATGTTAGATTCATTCATCACACACAGACTGATAGATTTCACATGTTAATTTCTGTTGATGATTCTAATTGACAACTAATGAAAATCCCAGATTCAGGATCTCAGAATATCAGAATATTGTGAAAAGGTTCTATACTGAAGACCCCTGGTGCCACACTCTAATCAGCTAATGAACTAAAACACCTGCAAAAGCCTTTACATGGTCTCTCAGTCTAGTCCTGTAGGCTACACAATCATGGGGAAGACTGCTGACTTGACAGTCGTCCAAAAGACGACCATTGACACCTTGCACAAGGAGGGCAAGACACAAAAGGTCGTTGCTAAAGAGGCTGGCTGTTCACAGAGCTCTGTGTCCAAGCACATTAATAGAGAGGAGAAGGGAAGGACAAGATGTGGTAGAAAAAAGTCTACAAGCAACAGGGATAACCACCCTGGAGAGGACTGTGGAACAAAACCCATTCAAAGATGTGGGGGAGATTCACAAAGAGTGGCCTGCAGCTGGAGTCAGTGCTTCAAGAACCACCACGCACAGACGTATGAAGACATGGTTTCAGCTGTAGCAGTCCTTGTGTCAAGCTACTCTAGAACAAGAGACAGCGTCAGAAGCGTCTCACCTGGGCTAAAGACAAAAGGACTGGACTGCTGCTGAGTGGTCCAGAGTTCTGTTCTCTGATGAAAGTCAATGTTGCATTTCCTTTGGAAATCAAGGTCCCAGAGTCTGGAGGAAGAGAGGAGAGGCTCAGAATCCACGTTGCTTGAGGTCCAGTGTAAAGTTTCCACAGTCAGTGATGGTTTGGACCATGGTGTCCCTGTTCTTGATTCTGACCGTAACCCCATAGAACATCTATGGGTTATTGTGAAGAGGAAGATGCAACACGCCAGAGCCAACAATTCAGAAGAGCTGAAGGCCACTATCAGAGCAACATGGGCTCTCATAACACCTGAGCAGAGCCACAGACTGATGGACTCCATGCCACGCCCCATTTCCATTAGTTATCAGTTATAAACATCAACATTAAAGAAATAAACATGTGAAATATATCAGTCTGTGTAATGAATGAATCTAATATACATGCTTCACTTTTTGAAATAAATCAACTTTGTCATGATATTCTAACTTTATGACCAGCACCTGTAAATGCATTAAACTGGGAAAACGAGGAAACCAGTGAAATGTTTCCTGTTAGTTACTAAAATCTTTGAAGCTTAAATCTGGGCTGATGGTTTTATAAAGTTAATCCCTAATCCTTTAGCCTAGTGAACTAGACCAAATTCTTGCTTTGCAGAGTTTGGTCTAGGCACGCTTCATAGGAACCCTCGCAGCCTGTGGCTGTCCAATCACAGCTCGCTATAGTTTTGGTTGGGCCAATCACAGCGCTCTATATTTTGGGCCAATCACAGAGCGGGAGTAGCCGATGACGTCAGAGCTGTGACCGCGAACACAAACAACATGGCGGCAGCGCAAGAACCACGTTGGTTTGAAACGGCTTTGTCATCAACATTGGATTATTTAGACTCCAACGTGCGTAAGTCTGTCTGATATACTTAGCAGCTTCTTATTTTAATCAGACAAAGTAGTGCAATGTCCCAGTACACCTGATATTCACATGTTTTTATACAAAAATGACAGAAATCATTGATGTTAGACGCCATTGCTGCCTCCCTCTTTTCCGTCGCTGTGATTACGTCACGTTGTTCGTTACTCTGATTGGTCCTAGCGCTATCCAATTGCGTGCTGACATTTTGAAAGACAACCGTAGATCCCGCCTCACGACTGAGAGCCGTCAATGGGTCGTGGCCAGACTATATATTCACATATATAGGATGGCTTGCCAGGCTACTAATCCTTTAGATTTTATGTTTATTGTTACTGAAATGTTTAAAATCAGGATGTTCTGTTAGAATCAGCTGTTTTCTGTCCTACAGCTGATCCTTGTTTTTATAAACGGATTCCATTTCCATCCATTTTCTCCCGCTTATCCGGAGTCGGGTCGCGGGGGCAGCAGCTTAAGGAGGGAAGCCCAGACCTCCCTCTCCCCAGCCACTTGGGCCAGCTCCTCCGGGGGAATCCCAAGGCGTTCCCAGGCCAGCCGAGAGACATAATCTCTCCAGCGTGTCCTGGGTCTTCCTTTGGGTCTCCTCCCGGTTGGACGTGCCCGGAAAACCTCACCAGGGAGGCGTCCAGGAGGCATCCTAATCAGATGCCCGAGCCACCTCAACTGGCTCCTCTCGATGTGGAGGAGCAGCGGGTCTACTCCGAGCCCCTCCCGGATGACTGAGCTCCTCACCCTATCTCTAAGGGAGAGTCCAGCCACCCTGCGAAGAAAACTCATTTCGGCCGCTTGTATCCGCGATCTCGTTCTTTCGGTCACTACCCAAAGCTCGTGACCATAGGTGAGGGTAGGAACGTAGATCGACCGGTAAATTGAGAGCTTCGCCTTTCGACTCAGCTCTCTCTTCACCACGACAGACCGGTACAACGCCCCCATCACTGCAGATGCAGCACCAATCCGCCTGTCGATCTCACGCTCCACCCTTCCCTCACTCGTGAACAAGACCCCGAGATACTTAAACTCCTCCACTTGGGGCAGGACCTCGTCCCTGACCTGGAGAAGGCATTCTACCCTTTTCCGACTCAAGACCATGGTCTCGGATTTAGAGGAGCTGATTCTCATCCCAGCTGCTTCACACCCGGCTGCGAACTGCTCCAGCGAAAGCCGGAGATCACGTTCTGACGAAGCCAACAGGACCACATCATCTGCAAAAAGCAGAGACCTGATCCTTAGGCCACCAAAACGGATCCCCTCACCACCTTGGCTGCACCTAGAAATTCTGTCCATAAAAGTTATGAACAGAATCGGTGAAACGGATTCATTTTCTGTTTTTTCTCTACTATTTGACGGATATAAAAGAGGAATCGGATCAGAACCAGAATAAAAACAAGGTCCAAATAAAACAAAACATTTCTTTATTGTTTATTTTCGAATCCTTCAGGATGTTTTTATTTGGTGTTTTTGAGCTCATCTGAAATGTTGTTACACAATCTGGTTACATAACCGTAATTCTACTAAACCTTCAGAATCAGAACCGACCCATGATGAGCTAAGTGGATCAGAACCAACCCGTAATGAGCTAAGTGGATCAGAACCGACCCGCGACGAGCTAAGTAGATCAGAACCGACCCGTGATGAGCAACATGGATCAGAACCGACCCATGATGAGTTGAGTGGATCAGAACCGACCCGTGATGAGCTAGGTGGATCAGAACCGACCTATGATGAGCTGAGTGGATCAGAACCGACTCGTGATGAGTTGAGTGGATCAGAACTGCCCTATGATGAGCTGAGTGGATCAGAACCGACCTGTGATGAGTTGAGTGGATCAGAACCGACCTATGATGAGTTGAGTGGATCAGAACCGACCTATGATGAGCTGAGTGGATCAGAACCGACCTATGATGAGCTGAGTGGTTCAGATCCGACCTGTGATGAGTTGAGTGGATCAGAACCGACCCGTGGTGAACAACACGGATCATTAGATCTGACTGAAACGAGCTGCGTTTCAAACCAAAAAATCATGAATCAGATGTTTTTGACTGATTCATGATTCTTTTTTTCTGAATCAAATTGTTTTTCATCATAAAGTCGGTTATGGATCAATGATCCAAAATTTTAAAGAAACTTCAGGTTTCAAATCCAACAAAATTACCGACGGATCCAGCGCACGTGCACACAATGCAGGGGGGCTAAAGAGCATTTGCAGCTGCTATCCAGAGCTGTATCGCTCTGATTTAAACTAACAAAATAAAACCTAGGGATGTAGATATTACTACTTTAGATCATCTAACACATCTTTGTGCAGATGATCAAAAAAAGAAACCTCTCAAAGCTAACGGTGTTTAGCACAAATCTTCCAGATCCGTTTGAAATAGCTAACAAGCTCAGAACCGGGCACCTGGACTTCACACAGCTGAAGCAACAAAGGTGTAACCGGATCTCTTCTGCGTTGAGCGGGTTAATGCTGAAGGATCACCGTGACGCCGTTCGTCTTTGGAGATTAACGGACGCTCTGTTTATTTTGATGAGCACCGTAAACAGAAACACAAACAAATGACATTAGAGGCTGCCCGCTCCAATTACACAACATATTTTGTGTGATTATTGTAACATGACTATTACCGCGGGTCACACAGAACTACACACCACACCGGCGTTGTTAGTTTCACACATGTTTAAATTTCTCAGAACTGATCTGCAGCGCAGTTCTTCTACTTGCTGCTTCCTATGCTCGGTCAGTGCCCTCCAGCCAGATGCTGGGGGTCGTGGCCGGGGGCTTGGATGCATGACGTCACGTGTCGATGTGTCTATAGAGGAAGTAGAGACCTATATGGCTGCACTAAAGGTGCATTTTGCATCATTTTTCTCCATTAAATACTGAAGTTCAGATCAGAGTGACAGTTTCAGGAAAAATCAGTTCCTCGTACCTTCATGAAAACAAAATCGATGAACCAACAAGTCGAGGAGTTCATCCTCAGAAAGCTCAAATGAAAAAAGTTTGCTAAAGGAACCCCCCGATGAAGGGTCTGAGAGAAACGGCTGAGATCTGGCGACAGATGAAAGGAATCGACTGTTTGGCTGAACCAACGTCGACTCTATAGCTTCCTGTTCCTTCTTTATGTGATGCTGTTGTTTAGTGGCTCCAGTTTCAGCCGTCACACTGAAAGTAGAAACCACACAGTGACACCTGAAGCTTCAGACTTCAACCAGACAGGATCACAGATACCACACCAGACCATAAACACACACACAGCATCTGGCCTGCTTCTCCTCTCGTGCTTCCTCTTAACACACATGAATATTAGATTCATGGAAATGAGACGCTCCCTCCTCCTGAAGGACTCCAGCTACACCAACCTGCAGCCATCGACTGAATGAATCCATCAGATCATTTACGACACAAATGCACTCTCTCTCTTACATGCACGCACGCACACACACACACAAGCAGGCAGGCACACACACACACACAGCTGGATTTATCACAAACAACCACCTCACCCCCTCTTCAATGTCAGAGGTTTGCAGCCAACGACTCTAAACTAACATGCTGCATGTATGCTGCACATGATCACACACACACACACACACACACACACTCGCGCTCTCCGTGTCCCAGCATCCCTCTGTCTCTACCTTTGTTCACCCTGCGCAGGATCTGGCAGCGACACTTAAACGACACGGCGATCATGGTGAAGCCGAGCCCAGCATCGCCCCCCCTCGAGCGCCATGCAGGTGCAGCCAACAAAAAACAAAAACCAATAAATTACTCCTCTTCCTCCTCGCCTTCCTCCTCCTCAGTGAGTGAGCTGCTGAGTGATGAAGGAGCTCCTCCAACAGAAACGATCGTCGAGGCTCAAGAGGGAGGCGGAGAGCGCTGCAGATGTGAAGCTCCTCCATTAAAAAAATCAGCCAAAGAGGGAGGAGGGGAGGGGGGAGAGTCTGCGCAGATGGGAGGATGAAGATGAGCAGGGGGGAGGATGAGAAAGCAGAGGGAGGGGAGGAAAGAGTCTGCTGTATCCCTCCGCTGGTTTAAAAAGAGGGTTTATGCAGCTGGATGGATGGATGATGGATGAAGAATGATGGATGGATGGATGAATAATGATGGATGGATGGATGGATGAATGAATAATGATGGATGGATGGATGAATGAATAATGATGGATGGATGAATAATGATGGATGGATGGATGGATGGATGAAGAATGATGGATGGATGAATAATGATGGATGGATGGATGGATGAATGAATAATGATGGATGGATGGATGAATGAATAATGATGGATGGATGAA
>SSNS01000489.1:264739-287075 GCA_006937985.1 Aphyosemion australe
ATGGATAATGATGGATGGATGGATGGATAATGATGGATGGATGAATGAATAATGATGGATGGATGAATAGATGGATGAATAATGATGGATGGATGGATGGATGGATGGATGGATTATGATGGATGGATGTATAATGATGAATGGATGAATAATGATGGATGGATGGATGGATAATGATGGATGGATGGATGGATGAATAATGATGGATGGATGTATAATGATGGATGGATGAATAATGATGGATGGATGGATGGATAATGATGGATGGATGGATGAATAATGATGGATGGATGGATGGATGGATAATGATGGATGGATGGATGAATAATGATGGATGGTGGATGGATGGATGGATGGATGTTATGGCATGGACGGCACAGACGTGTAACTGCGTGGCACACATTAACCGTTACCCAGCAACAGAAGCTGTTGTGTTCAGATTGTGGGGCTGCATCTTTCCAAAGACCTGATCGACCCGGTCCACGTAAACTGGTGTCGGTACCAGAGATCGGATCCTTCGTTGATCCGAATAACCCAGAAGTGAATGGCTGTCAGTCCTTCCTTTATATGTCCTGTCATCTAGCAACCATGACAAATACTTCCTGTAAAGTATTTACATGTTAATGTCACTTCAAGCTGTCTTGTACAATTTCATACAATCAGCAGATTAAACGCATCAAAAATGTACAGATTCTGTTGTCCAACATTAACCTTTGTGCCATTCTTGATGAGTCTGAGCTTTGGAAACAAACAAACAAACAAACAAACAAACTCACTCCATCCATCCATCCATCCATCCATCCATCCATCCATCCATCCATCCATCCATCCATCATCACCAGTGTGTGAATGAGTGGATGACTGTGTTGTGAAGCGCCTTGGGGGGTGGTACAACCCTAGAATGCCAATACAAATATCATGTTGTGCTAATTTCATAACGTGTATAAATCTACCGATGAAGCAGCCTCGGCCAAAAGGCTCGCTGAAACATCAACATCCCCTCAAAGATTTTTAACCACTAACCTAAATGTGAAGGTTAGAGAAGTGTTGCCTGCACCTGTTCCAGCGAACGCGTAGGAACACAGGTGATGATCACAAGCTAGCGGTAGCAACGCCTGCTAACTCTAGAAACCCACTGGTTGTATATTTATATGGATAAGAACTTTACTGGGCCATCTGTATCTTGTTTGAAATTACATCGATATTTTAAAAATATGAAGACACTGCCCAGTCCAAACGGACGTTTTCTTTTAAATGTCATTAAAGCTGTACCCGTTTACAGAAAAGAGACTGTTTTACTACTTTGTCCGCTAACTGGACAGAAAGTAAACCGAGCCATGAGATTAAAACCAAACCAGGACTTTAGGCATACCGTTACACCCCTAGTGTATGGGTGGATTTAAATGTAGGTACAGTATTTTAGTGAATAAATGTTTTCTTTTCACGGGACTAATACCGTTTATACATTAACCCCTTAGCATTCAAGTGTCCCGCCCATGGGACAAAACTCATTGTGTTCAGGGGACCTAGAATGTTAAGGGGTTTTAACTGGATTATTCGTTTTAAAATGAAATTTTACTCATTAATAGGAAATGTAATTTAAGTAATTAAGGAGAATATCTGTTCAGAACCTGTTTAAACACAAACTAAACTTCCTTTAAGGTGCATCAGCCTTCTGTGAAAAACAAACTTAAAATAAAAATGATTTAAAAAACAAATTTAACACAACCTAAAGTAAAATAATCTAACGGAATCCAAAACCCATTTGATGTTTCATCCTTCTCTGTCTGACCTTTGACCCCCGAGTGTTTCCATGGTAACTGATTGGCCGTATTTAGAGATGATAAATCTCCAAAATCTTGAAGAACAGATGTTTCTGTTTTTATCTGTGAGGCTGCAGCTGTTTGTAGTATTTTTGTTCCGAGTGCCAATCACAGATCAGCTGGTCGTCTGTGGTGGACATGATTGGCTGCCGGCTGATGGGGGCGTGTCCTACAGGTAGTAAAGTGGTCTGACATGTAGGTCAGTGTTTCAGCTGCAGATTACACTGGATTACTGTCAGTCTGTGTATTAAAGGCATTAACAGAGATAATAGAAATGCAGGTCATCTCTCTCTCTTACACACACACACACACACACACACACACACACACACACACACACACACACACACACACACACACACACACACACACACACAGAGAGAGAGAAAACGACAGAACTTAGATTCTAAATCAGATGTTCTGAGGGTGCCTGAGGGTAGGCGTGCTGCCCTCTGCTGGACACACTGCAGCATTGCCCGGGGGACGGGGTACTCACAACAACTCGAGTAATGAAGAAACCAGAACCGATCACAAACAGAACTAGAAACAGCCAAAGGAGTTAGAACCACATAAAATTATATTAACAAGAAATCTTGAGCTGGACAGTAAACGATCCAGAACCAGGTGACAAGAGCTGACTCAGCCAGAACCAAACAGAACCGAACAAACAAATAAACTCAGAAAAGAACTGTGAAGATCAGAAGGCGTCTATCCCGTCTACACCATGAACCAGCCATCATCTACAGCACCGGTTCTGATGAACCCAACAGAAACCGGTTCTGTGGGTCTGTAACAGAAGAAACAAAACCCAGATAATGTCACAAACTAGGGATGTCCCGATACAACTTTTTTCATTTCCGATACGATACCGATATTGCAGCCATCAGTATAGGCCGATACCGATATCAATTCGATACAATATCAGCCCAAATCATACATACTTTTACCTATTTCGTATGAAAGGATTGATCAAGTGACACAGGGTATATACAGTAATCCTTAAGTTAAATTTACTACTTTTTAATACATTTTTTACAACCTTCAGAATGTTTTTTAAAACCATCACGACACTGAATTGCAAGTGTTAATCAGTGACCTTTCTATTATTTACACAGACGGTTGAGCGCGCCGTGTTCTGAGATGATGCCAAACGACCACTGAATATGACATCATCATTTTCAGACGGAGACAAGATCTTTGATTGTGTGCCCTAGTGGTGCGACGGATCAAAAAACTCATGGTTCAGATGGTAGCACAGAGTTGAGTCACGGGTCGGATAATTTTTTGGATCAGAACAAAGAAAAAAAAAAGACAAATAACTTTGCTCCCTTATTAATTTTGTAGAACACTTAGTGCAACATTTTTCTGCTTAATGCTCATTAAATACAAACAACACTTAACTCAAGACTCATTTAATGCAGTTAGGTCCTATAAAATCTATAACGTCAAAGATTTTTTAACTGAGTGATTCTGACTATGTAGAATGAACATGTCAGCTATTCAGTTAGAATGTTCTCATGGATGTATGGAATGTTCATTTCTACCAGGAACAATAGAATTATAGATATCTGGAATACATATCCAGTCTGCCTAATATATGTTAAAAAGGCCACCTCAGGTTTTTAGGGATTCTGAGATATCTCAAACTTAATTCCTACTAGTGCCGTTGTTATTGTGGATATCCTTCATTATAATTTCTACTAGTAACAGCATAGCTGCTGATGTCTTCATTTGCAATTTTTACTAATAAGAACACAGTTAGTAGGCTACTAGGATCAATGCTGAATAGGAATTACAGAGAGATCTGATGGCTGATTAAATGTGAAAACGGCTTGCCATAGAGGAGCTGACTCCCTGCGTGTCCTGCTTTCACTCATTTCCTCAACTTTCTGAAGCCTGTTTGTTTTTCTTTACTCCTCGTTTACAGATTTGTCCCCATCAATACTTCAGGTCCCATCACGTTAATGTAACAATTGTCCCAGGCATTGCGCGCCACCTCCCTCCCTGCTTTCATAGCGATCATCGGACATTTGTGTGTGCGGCGCTGCGCCGTCAGGCTGGAGGCACGTGCACGCGTGTGTTCGTTTTTGCCGTTTGTATCATCTGATACTGTCTTTTTTGTGCTTCAATGAAAAATACTGCCACACAGCCGACATGTCTCTGGTTCCTTGCTAATTCCCTAGCAGGCGCGTTCTGATCATGTGATGCGGCTTTGCGTGCTGGATCTGGGCGCTGCTGGATATAAAAGCTGGAACGGAATTTACACGGAACGGACTGCTTATATCGGACATTTTTGATGCAGTCCGATATAATCCGATACAGGTTTTTTGGGTAGAAATCGGACCCATTTCCGATGTCAATATCGGAATGGGACATCCCTATCACAAACCATCCACTACATCCAGACCAGAACTAGACCAGAACCAGAAACCATCTGGACCAGAACCAGAAGTCAGACTGAAGAACCAGAACCAGAACCAGAAGCAGATGGATCATTAAAACAACCAGAGAACTACAGCCCAGACCAGAAGAAAACTGTTTAAACCTACTGCTGGTTCCCACATTTACAGGAGCACCTGAACGCACCGCAGATGTAATAATACACCATCATGAAGTGACATGCTTCTGTCAAATCAACACACACACACACACACACACACACACACGGCTGCAGCTGTTACCATGGAAACAAGCCGATGAATAATTGAGGGGCGAGAGCGACCCCACAATGTACAAAGAGTGATTTTGAGAGATGAAAGAAGAGCCCTCTCTCTCTCTCTCTCTCTCTCTCACACACACACACACACACACACACGCACGCACATATATGTGCACACACACACATGGATAGATGCACACACACGCATACATATGCACACACACGCACACACAGTGGATGATGACATGTGAGCGAGCAGGCGCGCACACAAATTTAGTTGTTTTAAATGCCGGCAGCTGCCATGCTGACTGGGAAGGTTTATGTGTGTGAGAGAGACCGTGTCCATGCAGGTGTGTGTGTGTGTGTGTGTGTGTGTGTGCCAACACCCACCACAAAGTGTTTGAGTCACCATGACTTCATGTGCACACAGACACTTGGAGCGCTAATGACACGGCGGCGCTGACAAGGAGACGGGATGCGGAACCCTTTAATTAGTGCGAAGAGTCGCAGTCCGACAGACGAGTTCTACGTGCGCGCGCGTGTGTGTGTGTGGCGAACAGATGGGTCAGTTCCATCATCAACAGTGAGGACGTGACGCTGAATTGACAACTGAGTCTCAACATGGACTCACGGCTCAAACACGATGCTGTGTATCAGGGGTCAATCCGGGTCATCACCTGGCAGCTACAGGGTCAAAGGTTATTCCCAGGTGGGTAGAGCTTGGTCCACTCACTCACATTAAACTGTACAGCAGAAGTTGTAGTCTTGATTGGCTGAAATAGACCATCATGCACTGCAGCAGAAGAACTGAAACAAATGTGATGTGTATGTATAACGAGTGAAAGTGTGACGAGTCTTTTTTATCTCAGAGTAAACGTTCTCCACCTCAGAACCAGCAGACTCTCGTGGGTGTTTGATTTTTCTTTTTTATGTCACGAATCACAGATCAATAAAGTTTTATCCTAAACAACGAAGCCGTGGTCGAGTCCTGACTAGACCAACACCGCAACCATTCCTCTGTTCGCTCGGCAGCTCCACAGCTGATTGAACAGGAAAATCTGATGATTCAAAAAAACATTCAGAATAGTTTTCTAATGACTAACTAGCTGTAACACCCCTGGAGGCTGGATCCAGTATATCTGACCTCTACTAACATGTCCCATCCCTGTGGAGGAGTTAGGTCCCGCTCTTCTCTACAGATTCGTCTGAATTCAGCCACACTGGAGGGTTTTCCAGCAGGAATGGCCTGTTTGAGGTCAAAGGTCAGATGTTCTCCTTCAGGATCAAATCATTGCTATAGAATAATTTTTTTGGACAAGTGTGTCAAAACAGGTACAAAAGTTTTGTTTTCAAAATTAGAAAAACGAAAGTCTAAAGGAACAAATGTGATTTTGTATTTCAAACAGCAATGCTAAGTATGTTCATTTATATTTGAGAACATGACCTCATGTCCAGTTGAAACTGGTGTTGTTTCATGAGGATTCATGTTGGTTTTCTCAATAAAAGGAAATTCAAACATTGACATAATCTGCTTTTAGTCAAGATAAAATTGGTATCAGCAAGTAAGGTTTTTCTCAAGATCGGCGATCGGTGATCAGCCAAAAACTGCAATCGGTGCACCCTTAGAATTCATGGTTCCATCAGATACAGCAGGTGGTCCAGGTCCTGAAGCAGCAGACCCAGACCATCACACCACCACCACCACCACGGTTTAGTAGTTTAGTTCTCATTCCAGAACATTCTGCTTTATTCTCACCAGTCCAGAAGAAATTTACCCAGAAGTCTTTGGGATCATCAGGATGTTTTTGGTAAATGTCAGACAGGTCTTCGCTGAATTCTGACCTTTGACCTTAACCTGAACCAGGTGAGGGTTCCTTTAGAACAGCCTGGTTCCTTTTGTCAGACAGGTTCTGTTGAAGGAAGTCTCATATCAGTAAAAGTCTCAGCCTGGTTTGTGTCAACAGGCCTGATAGCTGCAGTTGGTTTGGAGTATTTTTACCTGTTGGTTTCATCCATGTTAGCGTCACCTACTGGCTGACATGTGTTCTGTGGTATGTGGATTTTCTGCAGCCTGGCTGTGCAGGGATATAGTACGGTATCAACACAAAAATATATTTTAATGGTTTAATGCGATCAACTGGTGATATAAAACTACATAAAAACCTGGAGTTCAATAATTTACTAGAGTTTTCTCAGATTTACTCCAAATATTTGGTCCAAGTTTCAACACGAGTAAAACATTAAACTGCTGCAGCTCTAAACAGAATCTGGAATCAGCAGGAACGTCTAAACATCATAAACATAGAAGTAGAAGTCTTTTCATGGTGAGATGTAGCTAATAAACCGCTAACTGAACAAAATCTGGAGGAAAAGTGAAGAAGTTGTTCTTTAATTTAGAAGGACTAATTAAACATCAAATCCAAATAATGAGGGGAAAGCACAGCGAATCCTGAGAGGCCTGCAGATTAATTAATTGTGTGGATTTCTGCTCTACTTTCTGCCTGAAGATAATGGAGAGGAGGACGCCCGCCGCCTCCAGAGCGAGCGGCGGGAAGCCAAAGACAGCTGAAGGAGGAGTGGAGGCTGTGGGCCTGCGAGCCGGCGGAGTCGAGGGGAGTCTAGCACATTCCCACATGGTGGCTGGTAAAGAAATAAAAACATGTAGGCGCTCACTTCATGACGGGCCTGTTAATGGCAGCCAGGAAGATAAAAACAAAGATGTTCCTGCTTTTAACATATTTGAGCTGCCGCCCCTTCCTGTTCTCTGGTCTCCATCATGACGAACACAGCTCTGCTCGGATTTATTAAAGCATTAATTAACACATTCATCTGTGTGAACAGCCCTCACATCACACATGACGGCTGTGAACTGCACAGCAACACTCACTTCATCTGTGTGCTAATGTATGCATCATAATGTTTCAGGATGGAACGGGATCACGCAGCGCTCCCATGCAGGATGACGAGCCGGTCTGCTCAGGGACGATGGAGGAAAGGTGAGACAGGTGACATGCTGATAGGGGCGTGGCCAGAGGCAGTAACCTGAGAGCTGCAGCTAAAACACTAGCCTAAGATAGGTTTTAGTCTAAGCCAGGTTTTAGTCTAAGCCAGGTTTTAGTCTGAGCAAGGTTTTAGTCTGAGCCAGGTTTTAGTCTAAGCCAGGTTTTAGTCTGAGCCAGGTTTTAGCCTGAGCTAGGCTTTAGTCTAAGCCAGGTTTTAGTCTAAGCCAGGTTTTAGTCTAAGCCAGGTTTTAGTCTGAGCCAGGTTTTAGTCTGAGCAAGGTTTTAGTCTGAGCAAGGTTTTAGTCTGAGCCAGGTTTTAGTCTGAGCCAGGTTTTAGTCTAAGCCAGGTTTTAGTCTGAGCCAGGTTTTAGCCTGAGCTAGGCTTTAGTCTAAGCCAGGTTTTAGTCTAAGCCAGGTTTTAGTCTGAGCCAGGTTTTAGTCTAAGCCAGGTTTTAGTCTAAGCCAGATTTTAACCTAAGCTAGGTTTTAGCCTAAGCTAGGTTTTAGTCTAAACTAGGTTTTAGTCTAAGCCAGGTTTTAGTCTAAGCTAGGTTTTAGCCTAGTACAAAGATACGCAGCAGACTTTTTATTTGTGGACATAAATGACAGGAAACATCATTTAGAGGTGGTGACTGCATGGAGAGGTGGAGGAGAATGAGGGACAAATTTGTCCGTGTCAAAATGTCTCTGAAATACATAAACACTATGTCAATACAAATACAGTATTGTGGTCCATAGAAATGACTGCAATGGTGGCAGGAAACCCCCAGAAAGCGCTACGCCCTCTGTTGTTCTGGAGGGGAATTGCTTTGCAATAGCCTGGCAAGCCATCCTATATATGTGTATATATAGTCTGGCCACGACTCATTGACGGCCCTCAGTCGTGAGGCGGGATCTACGGTTGTCTTTCAAAATGTTA
The DNA here is from genome assembly GCA_006937985.1 of Aphyosemion australe. Lineage (NCBI taxonomy): Eukaryota > Metazoa > Chordata > Actinopteri > Cyprinodontiformes > Nothobranchiidae > Aphyosemion > Aphyosemion australe. The sequence continues at coordinate 273,143 of SSNS01000489.1, forward strand.
GCACGCAATTGGATAGCGCTAGGACCAATCAGAGTAACGAACAACGTGACGTAATCACAGCGACGGAAAAGCGGGAGGCAGCAATGGTGTCTAACATTTGCTAACATCAATGATTTCTGTCGTTTTTGTATAAAAACATGTGAATATCAGGTGTACTGGGACATTGCACTACTTTGTTTGATAAACATAAGAAGCTGCTAAGTATAGCCGACAGACTTACGCACGTTGGAGTCTAAATAATCCAATGTTGATGACAAAGCCGTTTCAAAAGAACGTGGCTCCGGCGTTACCGCCATCTTGCTTGGGTTCGCGGCCGCAGCGCTGACGTCATCGGCTACTCCCGCTCTGTGATTGGCCCAAAATATAGAGCGCTGTGATTGGCCCAACCAAAACTATAGCGAGCTGTGATTGGACAGCCACAGGCTGCGAGGATTCCAACGAAGCGTGTCTAGACCAAACTCTGCAAAGCAAGAATTGGTCTAGTTCACTAGGCTAGCTTTGCAACACTCCTCAGGCAAAAGAGAAGTCAGAAGGGAAAACACCTCCATCTCCAAAGCGTGTGCGCGACTCTGCATCTTCACAGACGGTGAAGTATAAACCAGGCTTTAGCTTGCTGTTATAGTTCAGAACAACTCCTTACAGGAAGTAAAACACCATGATTGACTCATTATTCACTTCACAAACACATTTCACTTTAATATCCAGTTGTTGGTGATTGAAAAAGTAGCTTGAGATATTTTTAGAGCTTCTAACTCACCGTTAGCATTGTTAGCTCAACGTTAGCCTCTAGCCTGCTTCACCCGATATTAGAGTAAAACAAAAAGATGCAGTGTCTTCTTAGGGGTAGAAGACATAACTTCTGGGTCGCTCCTGTTTACTGGCTTTGGTTCTTTAAACAACTCTGGAGCTTTTTGCCAGCTGGTGTTGAATTACAAACGGCGGTGCTGCAGTGTTAGATCAGCAGAGACACAGCAACCGCACAAACTCACTGACTGTAAACACCGTAACTACGTCCCTCTTTAGTTTATCTGAAAGAAGAAGAAGAAAACTGACAATCGCCCAGTCGGCTGAGAATGAAATCCGTTTCAATGTAACTTTCCTTCTAATATGATTGAGACATTAGACTTTCACTGTAAAATTCTTACATATTGCTCCTTTAAGGAGTTTTTTTTATATGTTTTGTTTGGAGCCTGGTTCGGTTCTTGTTGGGAAATGTTTAGGTGATGGACCTGTTGACTGAGAATGCAGCTGGCAGAGCCATCTGTCTAACGCTCAAGAGTGTGCACGCGTATGTGTGTGGAGAGGCATCTGAGAGGGGAGAGCCAAGTCCGAGGTGGTCTGGGTCAGGTTCTGGAAATTTTTCACTCGTTTGTTGGGTTTTCCATGCTATATTAGATGGTAAACGTCCTGTATTTACACGGCACCTTCTACGGTTCTATAACCCCCCAAAGCACTTTACAACTAACCAGTCATTCATCCATTTACACTCCCTCACACTGATATCACTGTCACAAATTGACACCATCAGAGGTCTGTGAACGCACCTCGGAGAAGCAGCAATCACCAGTCTTTCCCTCAAATGATTCAGTTTGTTTATTCTTTATAATTAAGACAAATGCTTCCAAGATGAAGGTAAATAAATATTCTTTTCACAGTTAAACTGAAATATATTTAATACTTGCCTGTACATTACAGAAATGAATCAAAAATTTTTATGCAGGGAATTTGCAGAGATCTGTGAGTGAAAACAGGAACTAATGTGTATTTGGGGTTAACATGTTTCAACATTTTGTTTTGAGAGTCTCTGAACACACAGACGACCCTAACCCTAACCCAGTAGGGACTTGGTTTGGACAGTTTTTGTCATGGTTTGGGATTGTTGCAATAATAATTATTATTATATAGGAGTCATTAAACCAGATTAACAGTCACATCCGTTAAATCAGAAGGAAAATATGGGACTAAAAACACAGTGAATCAGGTCTGAGGAGCGTCTCCAGGTCAGCCAGTCAACCATCATAAATCGCTTTCAGATACAATCACACGCTTTCACACACACACACACACCAACTCCACTCTGACAGCAGGGTAAAAGTTCTGCGGCTGAATTAGTCACATTTCACCCAAAGCGACCGGTTTTCATATTCAGATTAAATCTGAGGATGTTTGCTGGGTTTTCTCTGACTCACTGGGAAACATCTGAAACACCAAACAGCAGCTTTCATCAGCCGCTCACAGTCCAAAAACTCTTTAATCTGTGGACGGCTACAGCAGCCAGAACTTACCAGGAAAACCAGCAGCAGGGCGTGAAACGGGCCATGGACACACCGAGGTGAGGATGAGAACATAATCTGGAGGATTTTCTAATATCTGGGTCTTCTGCTCCTGATTTCACATCCAGGTCCAGACACTCATCTTGATTAGAACAAAGAGGAGACAAACCTGAACCAGATCGTTTGGACCTGATTCTGATGGACGTGTCTGAGCTTCTATCCATCTGGTTTCTGCACCAGCATCAAGTCCTGGCAGCTTCGAACGACCCACAGAGCACTGCAGCAGAACTTCCAGAACCCGGTCCAGATCCTGAGTCACCCAGCTTCATCACGTAATCCTGATCAGACCACCGTTTCTCACCAAACCATCAAGTCATGTTTTACATTCATCATGTTGCAGTAGTCATCCTTCGGCTCTTTCCGATTACAAAGAGTGGTTTCTGCTGCGCATATCAGAGGGAATAAAACACAGGCCGCCGTCTCTCTTTCAGCGTTCTTGGTGAACCAGGAACAGCACGTTTATTTCCGCACACTCAACTCAAATAACATTCCGGTGCACGCAGGCACGCCCCCTTGAGTCACGTGACATGACTTTGCTTCACACAAATACTCAACACATCAGAGCAGGTCGGCCTTTGGAGTCGGACACGGATCCGACTGGAATATCAATGAGGTTGGGTTTCTTTAAGGATGTGACTGGCTTCATGTGGTTCAGATTAGCGTGGAGCCCAAAATAAACCCGATCAACTCTTTCTGAGTCATCAACAGAAGCTACAACTGATCAAACATTACAACCATGGTTTTAACAGGAAGTCAACAACCAGCCTGAACCAAGCAACGCTGAGAATTCTGGGTAACCAGAGAAGCAGGGCTGTCTCCAACATCTGGAGTAGACGAGTAAAGCTGAGGTCTAACAAACCCTCTGACTGGGCCTGAAGTTCAGCTGCTTCATAGTGACTCCCAGTGGTTTTCTAACATTTATCACTGAGATAAATAAAAACATTGTTGTTCATCTTCTACTCAACAGGGAGCCTGAGGCTCCGCCCCCTCCGGTCGGCTCATGGGTCTCTGAACGGGGCGATAAAAGTTGTTTTGGTCCGCTTTGCCTTACGCCCTGAATCCACACGTTGTACTTCAGTTATGATAATCGTATGTTTTGACTTATCACTTACTTTGAGATTAACTTGTAAAAATTGGTCATTAAAATGACTACAAATCAGACGTGTCATCTATGACATCACAGCAGAATCTCTCCTCCCCCAGCGTAGCTGCTACTGGCCACATGACCAAATTCATGGTGGTTTTCTTCATGTTTAACCCATCGTCCTGGAAGAAGGATTCAAAGCTCCCTGAACTAATGTCTTCTCCGCGTCTGGTTTGATGACATAAATTTGGTGAGGCAAACATTTGTAGTTTTCTATGTGTTTTCACACAAAACCTAGAATAACTTTTGCCGCAGTTATAAAATCAGCGCTTTCTTGGCATCAAAATGTTTTTAAAATTCACGGCCATCATATATTAAATCCTTGGCGCATATCAAACGGGATCAGAACAGAACTTTTATTGGCTCAGGGACTCCCATTTATTTTCCTGGCAGTAGGGGACACATGGACTGGCAGTAGATGGGCGTGGCTTAGGCTCCCCATAGTCTTTATAGTAAATGACTGTAGCGTAAAGTGCTTTTCTGAGTCAGAGGACTTCAAAGTGCTTTACACTACCGTCATTCACACACTGGTGGTGATGAGCTACATCAGTGTTTCCCAACCCTGGTCCTCAGGGCTCACTGTCCTGAATGTTTTCCATGTCTCTGCTTCAGCACACCTGATTTAGATTGCCTCCTCAAGAGGACATCGCATGCTGCAGATGCCTGTTAATCACTCATTCATTTAAGTCAGGTGTGTGGCAGCAGGGAAACACTGGTGTTTGAAAGGGCAACATGGAAAACATGCAGGACAGTGGTCCCTGAGGACAAGGGTTGGGAAACACTGAGCTACGTCATAGCCACAGCTGCCCTGGGGCACACTGACAGAAGCCCCCAGTCCCGCCAACCCACACCAGCAGGTACGGAGTGTTAAGAGTCTTGCCCAAGGACACAACAACTGAGACAGATGGAGACTGGGTTCAAACCAGCAACCAAGTGCAGAGAAATTTGCCTGTGAAATCATATTTATATGGAATTATATGGATTTCTGCACAAATTGGTCCTAAAATGTGATCTGATCTTTAAGTCACAACAACAGACAATCACAGTCTGCTTAAACTAACACCACACATAATTATGTTTCCATGTTTTTATTGAACTCACCATGTAAACATTCACAGTGCAGGTGGAACAAGGATGTGAACCCCCAGACTAATGACACCTTCAAGAGCCAACGAGCTAACTGGAGTCAGGTGTCAGCCAATTGGAGTCCAATCAATGAGACGAGACTGGAGGTGTTGGTTAAAGCTGCCCTGCCCTGTAAAAAACACACACCTGCTTTGAGTTTGTTCTTCTGAAGAATCATTTTCTGATGTGAACGTTGCCTCGCACAAAAGAGCTCTCAGAAGACCTACAATTAAGAATTGTTGACTTGCATAAAGTCCACGGTAAGACAAATAGTCTTTAAATGGAGAAAGCTCAGCCCTGGTGCTACTCTGCCTAGGAGTGGCCGTCCTGTAAAGATGACTGCAAGAGCACAGCGCAGAACGCCCAATGATGAAGAAGAATCCTAGAGTGTCAGCTGAAGACCTACAAAAATCTCTGGCATATGCTAACATCCCTGTTGGCGAATCTACTATACGTAAACCACTAAACAAGAATGGAGTTCATGGGAGGCCACCACGGAGGAAGTCACTGCCGCCCAAAAAAAAAAACCCATTGCTGCACGTTTAAAGTTTGCAAAAGAGCACCTGGATGTTCCACAGCAGCACTGGCAAAATATTCTGTGGACAGATGAAACCAAAGTTGAGTTGATTGGAAGAACCACACAACACTGTGTGTGGAGAAAAAGAGGCACAGCACACCAACATGAAAACCTCATCCCAACTGGGAAGTATGGTGGTGGGGGCGTCATTGTTTGGGGATGCTTTGCTTCGTCAGGGCCTGGACGGATCGCTATCATCGAAGGGAAGAATTCCCAAGTTTATCCAGACATTTTGCAGGAGAACATGCGGCCATCTGCCCACCAGCTGAAGCTCAACAGAAGATGGGTGATGCAACAGGACAATAGAATAGAATAGAATAGAATAGACTTTATTGATCCCACAGTGGGGAAATTCACTTGTCACAGCAGCACCATCACTCAAAAGGTAATTAGAAGAAGATAAAAACAAGGATACATGTATATACACATAGGCAGTAATCTAGTATTGTAATCTTAGATCACTAAAAAACCACAAATAAAAGATAAAAACAAACTTGGTACCAGCACTATGCAGCATACTGTAAGAGACACAGACAACAATCTGAATCCGGTATTGCACAAGTATAGAACACATGAATATTGCATTGGTGTTATTGTGTACCAGGATGATACCAGTACAGCTTAAACTGAGGAGTTATACACTCTTACAGCAGAGGGGATGAAGGATCTACGATAGCGCTCATTTTTACATCTGGGATGTCTCAAGCATAAAAGGAAATCAACAACAGAATGGCTTCAACTAGTGTTGTCAAAAGAACCGGTACTTCGGTACCAACCCGGTACTACAAAAATGTAAATGTCACGGTACCAAGATTTCGTAGGTACTGGTAGTACCGAGGACCCGTCTAAACCCGGATCCTTGATGCGCATGATTCGCGCATTTACTGGGCACGTGCAGTCGCTTCTAAAGCAACACCGCAGAACGCAGTGACGGCGAGCGGTGGACCAGCTGATGTGGTAAATAAAGTTCATTCACGGAGACCCCCCCGCCCCGCTGTCACGGAGAACCCCCGCCCCGACGGAGACCCCCCGCCCCGCTGTCACGGAGACCGGCAGGAGAGACGCTTCGCTCCAGCAGCACCTCCCGTTCTCATGCTTTCTTGTATTTTTAATTCCAAAACTTGACAGGATGTCCCACAGACCCCTGAATCCCTCTGTTAGCGCTTGTCATCAGGAACGTCCTGACACGACGCTCACCTCCGCTGATCAGTGACGTAAGAGGTGGATTTAATGCGACATGACCGTTCAGACTAGTCGCTTTCAAAAAATTTGCATATGTGTCAGAATCAGTACTACATAGAGTGTGGTGAGAATACACCATCATCTTTATTAACTATTTAAATCTCCTATACGTTTAATTAGGATAACAAACAAACAGGATGACATAAAGGTGTTGACTGCTCACAGACCGGAGTTTTTCTTTTTTTAATGATTGTATGTGTTTCCAAAAGATGAACAACAATGTATGGCTCAGTCAGTGTTTATGTCCTGAAAATCAGTTTGTCAATAAAGCTGTTCTAACTAGAGGTTCTAGTCTGGATAACTAGCAGGTTTACAAAAAATATATGAACAAAAACACATTTTGATTAAATAAAAGTGCATTAAAAACATGTTATGATAGTAGTACAATAGTAACTCAGTTCATTTTTCTAATATACAGCACTGATTCACAAAAGATGTCATCTCAAGGCACTTTACAGGAAAATTAATGTTTTTATTGGTAAATTTAGTCTAAATTAAATTTTTGTTTGGTACCGAAATTGGTACAGAGAACCGTGGATTTTCACTGGTACCAGTACCGAATACTGAAATTCTGGTACCGTGAAACTAGCTTCAACAGAAGAAAATACGCCTTCTGGAGTGGCCCAGTCAGAGTCCTGACCTCAACCCCACTGAGATGCTGTGGCATGACCTCAAGAAGGTGATTCACACCAGACATCCCAAGAATATAGCTGAAGTAGTGATACAGTTCTGTAACAAGGAATGGTCAAGAATTCCTCCTGAGCGTTCTGCAGGTCTGATCGTCAACTACAAGAAATATTTGGTAGAAGTTATTGCTGCCAAAGGAGGTTCAACCAGGTATTAAATCCAAGGGTTCACATCCTTGTTCCACCTGCACTGTGAATGTTTACATGGTGAGTTCAATAAAAACATGGAAACATATAATTATGTGTGGTGTTAGTTTAAGCCAGTGGTTCTCAAATACTTTCAGTGAAGCCCCCCCTAGGATGCATGGATTTTTTCGTGCCCCCCTCCCAATGGGCGGCGGTGGGGTGGGGGTTCACAATGTTCATTGTGTACAGTAAGATTGTTTTATGGATATCTGGAATGTTAATTTCTGCTAGGAACAATAGAATTATAGATATCTGAATACATATCCAGTCTGGAATAAATATTAAAACGGCTTGCCATATAAACGCGTTGATAGTTCGTCGGCGAATGTAGGGCGGTAGGGGACAGTGGGGGGGAATGATCTTGATGCCAGGCTATCCCAGAGCAGGGGTGAGAGTGTGGTAGGGTTGGGCGATTAGACAAATTATTCAACCATCTATGATTGGCTGAGTCGTTCAACGGTTGTTTTTACAAGAGGCGATTTGTTTATTTATTTGTCCATGAGTAAGTGTGTTAATGATCCATGCAGATGCGCAGATATTTTACCCGTTACCCACAGAATCCATCGCAGAGGTAACATCATGGAAAGATTCACATCGGAGTGTCTGTGTTATTCTCCGCATCTGACAGTGCGCACAAAGCGGCGCGCAATAGGAGCTCAGAGCGCGTCTGACAGACCTGTGGACAAGAGCGCAAATGTCGAGAGCTTCCAGATCTGGAAAGTGGAAACCCTTCTTTCAGAGAGTCTGGTAGACTTCTGGTAGTTTCTTTTGGAGAAATGTTTCCTGACTTTAAAACTCTGGCTGAAGTAGAACTCGTTACTCCAGCACCCGCTTTGGATCTTTGGATCCAGCGTGTCAGCGGAGCTCTGAATCATCAGAACAATTAAACAGCCATGAGTCTGTCTGAGGCAAAAGTCCAAATCCTCGTTAGCATCTTCAGCAGCTCCACAGAGACATCTGATTACGCACAAGCAGGTGACCGGTTCAGGTTTACGCCGGAGCAGAAGGAATGTGCGTTCAGCCCGCAGCAGGTGAAATGTTGATCATTTAAGTGAAATTGTTTAATTGCATTGTTTATATGTTACTGGGGCATCTGGTCAGCTTGTGTGGACTAAATATTAATTAAAATGAATGGATATTTAACGGTTTTATTGAATGTTTATTATTATTATTTTTAAAATGAAAGTGAAGGGAAAATGCGGCCTCTGCGTGCGTCCAAATTAAAGTTATGTTAAAAAACATTTTATTTAAATAAAATACCACTATGGTGGGCACCGCAGGGAAACAAGATGAGACTTCTGTTTAACATAACCTGTTTAATTCAGGCCGTTTATACGTCACTCTACCAAACAACCAATATAAAATGAAACAAAAAGTAAGAAAAATCTAAATTTCTCGTCCATCTAACACATGCACTGCCTTTCCATTAAATAAAAATCATGTTGGGACTTTTTCTGTGTTCAAAAATCAGTCTGATCCTCATTTATTGGACTGACAGTGGAGGTTGGAATACCCTTGTATTCGTCGGGGAAGCTCCGAGCGGGGTGGGGGTGGGGTCGAGTGCATCTGCCGCGTCCCCCCTGCTCTTCTCCCGCACCCCCCTTGGGGGGCGCGCCCCACTAATTGAGAACCACTGGTTTAAGCAGACTGTGATTGTCTGTTGTTGTGATTTAGATGAAGATCAGATCACATTTTAGGACCAATTAGTGCAGAAATCCATATAATTCCAGAGTTCACATACTTCTTCTTGCAGCTGTATCTTGAAGCCATTAAGCTCAAACTGACACGAAGAAACCAGGAAGTTGTTAAAGTCAAAGAGCTGATTTTGTGGGTTTAGGGGAGACGTCCTCGCCTTCCTTCACTTCTCTTCCAGACCAATTTTTAGAAGCTAACTTAGAAACGATTTCGCACTGACCACTTTATTAGGTACACCTTGGTAGTGCCAGGTCTGACCCTCTAACCTTCAGAATCTCCTCAGTTCTTGGTGTCAACGAGTTTTAATCACTCTGGTCCTCAGAGGTTCTGGTCCATCCTGACACGACAGCATCAACTCCATCCATGATGAGAACCTCCTGTTCCACCACATTCCAAAGGTTCTGGACTGGACTAAGATCTGGTGACTGTGGAGGTTTTTTCAGTCTCTTCTGGTCTGGTTTTGGTGGTCCTGTGTGAATTTTAGCCTCAGGTTCCTGAGGCATGGTCTTCGGCTGCTGGAGTCCATCTGGAGCTGCTGGTGTCCTTCTGTAGTTCTTGGTAGTAACCAGTGTTTATCTGAGCTGTTGCCTTTGTATCATCTAAAACCAGTCTGACCTTTGACCCTAGAGATGGTTGTGGGTTCTAATCCCAGTAGATCAGGCCAGCCTGGTACCATCCAGAACCCTAAATATTCTTTCTTCTACATCCCGATGCTCAGTTGGAAGTTAATTTACATAGAAAAAAACTTGTGTTTTTCCCTGTCCTTGAACTCACCATCACTAAGCGCTCATTCATGCTAGCAGCTAATAGATCCTCGTGTGGAAGTCCTACTTCAAAAATATGAAGTTTTCTATTTAGTTTTAGTAGAAGTATTAATAGGCAGGTCAAAAATGTGCATCTCTGAGTCTCAGATCCCAAACCCCCAAAGTGTTTGATCCAAGATCCAAATAAATGCTGCCAACATGTTGGGCTGCTGCCATCAGTCAGGATAGCAGCAGAGTTCAAGGCAGCGGGACGCTGATGGGTCACGTGAACAGGACGAGTCTCAACGTCGCTTTAACGGATTGATGAAATCATTATTGTTGTTTTTGCATACGGCTTCAGACAGTAAATAAAACGCTGATGTTACTGAGCCCTGAACGCATCACGCCCCGAGACCTGTTGAAGATGGTTCCAGCTCAGACTGGAGGAAGGAGGACGAAGAGCTTCAGCAAAACCACAAAGGTTTGATTGGTTTATTAAATTAAAAGTCAAACAAAAATAGAAATGAGTAGAAGCAACAGCCGAGACTCATCAGACTCTATTGTTGTAGTTGAAGACGAATCAGACAGCTTGTAAATGAAGTCAAATGTAATCAGAGTAAAAACGGTGGAACAGAACCGTCCTTTTGTTTAATTATAACAAAATCTCTAAATGATCTTTTAATAGCAGTGATGATTAAAACCTGACTTCCTGTTTGAATCCATGAGAAACTTTGTTTATCGAACCAGAAGCAACTTAAAGCAGCAGTCAGAGCAACACCTGGAATTAGTGTGTGTGTGTGTGTGTGTGTGTGTGTGTGTGTGTGTGTGTGTGTGTGTGTGTGTGTGTGTGTGCGCGTGAGAGAGAGAGAGATAGAAACCGGAGGCTGCAGATTCCACCACTGCTTCACCACTGAGTACAAAGTTTACAGCAGAAATCTCCAAACAGGTTTCTAAGAACCATTTAGTAAGTTTTGTGGTTTCTTGATCGACCGGAACCACCAGTCCACCCAAACAGAGCTCGCGTTTTTGGTTGCACCTATCGCGTATTTTAGTAATCAAGTATTCTATAGAATAATAGAGTATTCAGATTTAAACCTGCAGCTCCAGCTGTTCTCATCTTTTTGTGGCTGTTTCTGAGTTTTGGTCCTCCTCCACCTCCCTCGCCCATGGTGTCCCACAAGGTTCTGTGCTGGGGCCTCTAATGTTCCTCCTTTATCTGCTCCCTCTCCAGCACATCCTGATTTTTTTATCTTGAAAGCTGCTATTAAAAAAACCTTCTTTTTGAAGCTGCTCTCTCACCTCTGCATTTAGATCCAATTTAAGTTATTGTGCCCCGCCTAATTTATCATGCCAGAGACTTCACTGCATATATACACTGCTCACAAAAATTAAAGGAACACTTCTTTTATTGGGCCTGGCATGAAATCAATGAAACCTGTCTGATAATTTTCTGGTTGATGAAGCAGCTGAGGGCATTGTTAATCACTTTCAGCTGTATTGGTGTTCATGGACTTAACAACAGGTGCACTAAAGTGACAACAATTACAAAACCCTCAAAACAGGACTGGTTTAACATGTGGAGGTCATTTCAAGTTTCTCCCTCTTGATCTTTTTTGGCTGGTTTTCCACTCGTGCTAGTTTTGGCTTGAGTAATTATCTCTACTGGCAGCATGAGGCCATTCCTTAACCCTACAGAAGTTGCACAGGTTGTCCAACTTCTCCAGGATGGCACATCCACACGTGCTGCAGCAAGAAGGTTTAATGTGTCTCCCAGCACAATCTCCAGAACATGGAGGAGATTTCAGGAGACTGGCGGTTATTCTCGGAGAGCTGGACAGGGCCGTAGAAGGTCCACAACCCATCAGCAGCACCGATACCTGCTCCTTTGTGCAAGGCGGAGCAGGCTGAGCACTGCTCGTGCCCTACAGAATGACCTCCAGAGGGCCACTGGTGTGAATGTCTCTACCCAAACAATCAGGAACAGACTTCATGAAGATGGCCTGAGGGCCCGACGTCCTGTAGTGGGCCCTGTGCTCACTGCCCAGCACCGTAGAGCTCCACTGGCATTTGCTCAAGAACACCAGAATTGGCAAGTCCGCCACTGGCGCCCTGTACTTTTTACAGACGAGAGCAGGTTCACCCTGAGCACCTGTGATAGACGTGAAAGAGTCTGGAGAAGACAAGGAGAACGTTATGCTGCCTGCAACGTCGTTCAACATGACAGGTTTGGTGGTGGGTCAGTGATGGTCTGGGGAGGCATATCCATGGAGGGACGCACAGACCTCTACTGCCTAGGAAATGGTGCTCTGACTGCCATAAGGTATCCAGATGAAATCCTTGAACCCTTTGTCAGACCCTACGCTGATGCAGTAGGTCCTGGTTTTCTCCTAATGCACGACAATGCCCGGCCTCATGTGGCAAGAGTATGCAGGCAGTACCTGGAGGATGAAGGAATTGAAACAATTGAATGGCCTTCACGATCCCCTGACTTAAACCCAATAGAACATCTGTGGGACATTATGTTTCGGTCCATTAGGCGGCGCCAGGTTGCTCCTCAGACTGTACAAGAGCTCAGGGATGCCCTCACACAGATCTGGGAGGAAATGCCACAAGACACCATCCGTTGTCTCATTAGGAGCATGCCCCGACGTTGTCAAGCATGCACACAAGCTCGTGGGGGCCACACAAGATACTGAAAAGCATTTTGAGTTGCAGAAATTAAGTTTTTGAAATAATGGACTAGCCTGCCACATCTTCATTTCACTCTGATTTTAGGGTGTCTACACAATTGAGCCCTCTGTAGGCTGAAAACTTTTATTTCCATTAAAAGACTTGGCATCCTTTTGTTCCTAAGACATTGCCCTGTCGTTATTTGTATAGATATCCAACTTCATATTGAGATCTGATGTATCTAATGTGTTTCTTTAAAGTGTTCCTTTNAGCTGTTTGACCCTTCAGAGACACCGTACATCACCAAAACAGCATCCAACAAAATGATTCCCTTTGTTTCCAAACACAGGCACTCGGTGACAAAGTGGACCAGGACTTACCTGCAGCCCAGTGTGTGAGTGAGTGTGTGTGTGTGTGAGAGAGAGAGAGAGAGAGAGAGAGAGAGAGAGAGAGACTCACTCAGTAGGTGTGTGTTGTACTTGCTGGTGTAGTAGTAAACGTCTTCGTAGCCTTCCTGGTAATCATCGTCTGCCCGGTACCTCCTCCCTTGCCTCCTCCTGCTCAGGAGGCGCAGCAGGGCAAAGAACCGCTCCATCCCCTCCACACCGGGACCAAACTGGGCCAAAACCGGGTCGGGCTAAGCTAACAGCGCTGCTGACAACGATGGGAGCAGTTCCACAGAGAGAGAGAGAGAGATCAGGTTTCCTCCTCCTCCTCTGTGCTTTCTGCTGCACACACACACCTCTGGATGTCACACACACACACATCAGCAAGCACACACACACTCTCACACACTTGCTCTTTGTATTCTCTCATCTATCTGCAGCCTTCTCTCCTCCTCTGGTCCCGTCTTTTTTCGGCTGTTGGTGCATCTAACGGGGCTCAGCCAATCACAGGGCTCTCCTCACACTCACTCTCACACACACACACACACACACACTTCCATCTCAGCATTCTTTTGTGCACCTCCTCTCCTTCATTAGCTCCTTCCTTCCTTTGTTATCTTGTCCTACTGCTTCCGTCCTCCCCTCCTTCCTCCCATCCATATTTTCCCTCCTCCTCCTCACTGAGGGGGAGGGGGAGATCTGAATTCCTCAGTGGTCTGTAATTGCATGCTGAGGGGACGAGTTTCTACGTGAGGTGTTTTTCTGCTCGTTTCCAGTGTGTTCAGCTGCTGCACCTGTACAGGTAGAACCCAAAACCCGGTACCACCTCCCTCTGAGGGTGGTGGCAAACTAAACACTTCTCACTTTGCTGGACATCAAGATCCACGAGTCCTGATTCTGACATTTTAGTCCCAGGCTTTCAGAACAGGTTTGACTTACTGCCTTTTTTCCCCACTTCAGCTGTTTGACCCTTCAGAGACACCGTACATCACCAAAACAGCATCCAACAAAATGATTCCCTTTGTTTCCAAACACAGGCACTCGGTGACAAAGTGGACCAGGACTTACCTGCAGCCCAGTGTGTGAGTGAGTGTGTGTGTGTGTGAGAGAGAGAGAGAGAGAGAGAGAGAGAGAGAGAGAGAGAGA
>SSNS01000489.1:287129-294629 GCA_006937985.1 Aphyosemion australe
CGCAGCAGGTGAAATGTTGATCATTTAAGTGAAATTGTTTAATTGCATTGTTTATATGTTACTGGGGCATCTGGTCAGCTTGTGTGGACTAAATATTAATTAAAATGAATGGATATTTAACGGTTTTATTGAATGTTTATTATTATTATTTTTAAAATGAAAGTGAAGGGAAAATGCGGCCTCTGCGTGCGTCCAAATTAAAGTTATGTTAAAAAACATTTTATTTAAATAAAATACCACTATGGTGGGCACCGCAGGGAAACAAGATGAGACTTCTGTTTAACATAACCTGTTTAATTCAGGCCGTTTATACGTCACTCTACCAAACAACCAATATAAAATGAAACAAAAAGTAAGAAAAATCTAAATTTCTCGTCCATCTAACACATGCACTGCCTTTCCATTAAATAAAAATCATGTTGGGACTTTTTCTGTGTTCAAAAATCAGTCTGATCCTCATTTATTGGACTGACAGTGGAGGTTGGAATACCCTTGTATTCGTCGGGGAAGCTCCGAGCAGGGTGGGGGTGGGGGTAGCGGTGGGGGGGTCGGGTGCGTCTGCCACGCCCCCCTTGCTCTTCTCCCGCACCCCCCAAGGGGGGCGCACCCCACTAATTGAGAACCACTGGTCTAAAACATTCAGAGCATGAATAAATATCATTAATCATCTTAAAATGAACTTATTTCACTTGAAAATACATGTTTGCAGAAAAGGCACTTGAGTCATGGCTCCGCCTTCTTCTCAAAATTCCCACGCAGCAATGGATTGTGGGTAATACCCTTGCACGTAGTCCGCATCGCTGCGGACTTGGGCGAAGTGCGGATTAAGGGTGCAAAATGGGCGTGGTCAACTTCCGCACTTGGGAATTGGGACACCCTACACCAGGCCTATTCAATTACTTTCTCTACTGGGCCAGATTTCTAAATCGCGGATCAGCTTAGGGCCGGATACCCAAATCTTTATTATGTATTTTACTGACAACATTTAAATATTAAATTTTAATATTTTGACTGATTACCTCCACCACTCCTACAAATACAACTAAAATAACAGCAATGCACGTCTTCTTATTGTTTTAATGATCTGCATCAATTCAACAGTTGCAGAGCTGGTAATACAAACATTTTTATGGTTTTTAACCTGCATTAACTCGATCGCAGCTACTAAATGAAAATTAACAATAATAGCATAGCAGCTATGCAAAATAAACATATGTGACAAGGTGGACAAAACAGGGCCCAGGTGGGACTCGAACCGCGGACTTCCAGGGTGGGAGACACGCACGCTAACCAGTCAGCCAAACATATATACTCATGGCCCAGCAGCCCAGGTGCATGATCAATCGGGATCCGGTGACAGGATGCTCATTGTCACACATATTTTTCCATCCAAGCTGGATTAAAAGCGGATTTTAGATTTTTTTTTTTGGGGGGAAGCCTCCAGAAAACAAAAGAAGATGCAGCAACAGTGAGTTATGGGGTAAATTGTCATGTATGCGGTCCAATATAATGTGTTTACAGTTTATTTTTAGTTTATTTAGTCCTTTTTTTGTATTTTAGAGACTTTTTAACACGGACACATTTTTTTCCCTCATTCTCCACCTCTTCATGCACTCGCCACCTCTAAACCCACGTTTCCCGTCATTTCCGTCCACGAATAAAACGCTTGCTGCTCCTTTTCNAGACACAAAAGGTCGTTGCTAAAGAGGCTGGCTGTTCACAGAGCTCTGTGTCCAAGCACATTAATAGAGAGGAGAAGGGAAGGACAAGATGTGGTAGAAAAAAGTCTACAAGCAACAGGGATAACCACCCTGGAGAGGACTGTGGAACAAAACCCATTCAAAGATGTGGGGGAGATTCACAAAGAGTGGCCTGCAGCTGGAGTCAGTGCTTCAAGAACCACCACGCACAGACGTATGAAGACATGGTTTCAGCTGTAGCAGTCCTTGTGTCAAGCTACTCTAGAACAAGAGACAGCGTCAGAAGCGTCTCACCTGGGCTAAAGACAAAAGGACTGGACTGCTGCTGAGTGGTCCAGTTCTGTTCTCTGATGAAAGTCAATGTTGCATTTCCTTTGGAAATCAAGGTCCCAGAGTCTGGAGGAAGAGAGGAGAGGCTCAGAATCCACGTTGCTTGAGGTCCAGTGTAAAGTTTCCACAGTCAGTGATGGTTTGGACCAGGGGTCCCCAATCCTGGTCCTGGAGGGCCGCTATCCAGCAGGTTTTGTGGTTTCTCTGCTCAAACACACTTGATTCAGTGGTTGAATCACCTGTGCAGCAGCTCATCAAGCTCTGCTGAAGCCTGCTAATCACTTGCTAATTGAAATCAGGTGTGTTGAAGCAGAGTTACAACTAAAACCTGCTGGATACCGGCCCTTGAGGACCAGGATTGGGGACCCCTGGTTTGGACCATGGTGTCCCTGTTCTTGATTCTGACCGTAACCCCATAGAACATCTATGGGTTATTGTGAAGAGGAAGATGCAACACGCCAGAGCCAACAATTCAGAAGAGCTGAAGGCCACTATCAGAGCAACATGGGCTCTCATAACACCTGAGCAGAGCCACAGACTGATGGACTCCATGCCACGCCCCATTTCCATTAAAAGACTTGGCATCCTTTTGTTCCTAAGACATTGCCCTGTCCTTATTTGTATAGATATCCAACTTCATATTGAGATCTGATGTATCGAATGTGTTTCTTTAAAGTGTTCCTTTCATTTTTGTGAGCAGTGTATATATATATATATATATATATATATATATATATATGNNNCTGGGTCAGATCATATACAACAACAACATTGCCTATCATAGTTATGCAGATGACACCCAGATCTACCTAGCTCTATCACCTAATGAATCCGGTCCCCTAGACTCACTCTGTCAGTGCCTAGAGCAAGTCAATGACTGGATGAAGTCAAGTTTCCTTCAGTTAAACAAAGACAAGACAGAAGTTATTGTCTTTGGGAATAAAAAACCGAGGATGGAAGTTATTGCTCAACTTGGCTCTAGAGGAATAAAGACTAAGACTCAGGTTAGAAACCTTGGTGTTACCATTGACTCAGACCTGAGCTTCACTGGTCACATTAAGGCTATAACCAGATCCGCGTTTTATCATCTCCATCAATTAGCAAGACTCAGAGCTCTCATGTCGAAACAAGACCTAGAGAAACTCATTCATGCGTTCATCTCCAGCAGACTAGATTATTGCAATGGTCTCCTGACTGCTCTTCCAAAAACAGCCGTAAAACAACTGCAGCTTATTCAGAATGCTGCTGCTAGGGTCTTAACGAGAACTAAGAGAACTGAGCACATCACTCCTGTTCTAAAAACTCTGCACTGGTTGCCAGTAAACTACAGAATCGATTTTAAAGTGCTTCTACTAGTCTATAAATCACTCAGTGGTATGGGGCCTAAGTACATGTTGGATCTCCTTCCTGTATATACACCTAGCAGAGCTCTCAGATCCCTAGACAGCAGTCATCTGGTAGAACCTCGGGTCAGAACCAGACAGGGTGAAGCTGCTTTTAGTCACTATGCTGCTCATAGATGGAATCAGCTTCCTCATGACCTCAAACAGGCCCCAACTCTAGTAACTTTTAAATTAAAATTAAAAGCCTTCATGTATTCATTAGCCTATGATTGAATGTTTCTTATGCTGCTCCTTCTGCACTGTTTACTGCTAAACTTTTGACTATGCCTTCTATCTAATTGTCTGAATGATTTCTTTGTGTATTTTGATAAATGATTTTGTTGCTCCTGCTCTGTAAAGCACATTGAATTGCCTCCATGTTTGAAATGTGCTATACAAATAAAGCTGCCTTGTCTTGTTCTGGTCCAGGTGAGGCAGCTGAGGGAGCAGGCTCAATCGTACCGCCATAGAGCCTGGGGAACTAACTTNATGTGTGTGTGTGTGTGTGTGTGTGTGTGTGTGTGTGTGTTGTAAATGAGAATGAGTTCTCAATCGACTCATCTGGTTAAATAAAGGTTAAATTTAATCCTAGTTTTAAATGCTGGCGTTAACTTTTACCTGTTAAATAGCATAAAATCAGCCAATCTGGTTCTAACGGGCTCATGTGGGCTGATAATAAAGATTTTGGAGCTTCCGAGTTGCTCCTCCATGATTCAAAACCCTTAAATGAATGAAACCCTGATCATCTGAGAACGTGGATCAGATTCAGGAAGGTTTCTTTAGGGCATAAACAAAAACATGTTACCAATAAACAAGATGAGGACGAAACATAAAAGTAAATAAGAATAATAATTAAAATGTATCCATATTTTTTCATTAATTGTTCAAATAAATACAACAGAATTGTTGATTAAAAAAAGGAGAAAAAAATATTCGATTAAAACATTAAAGATTGTCAAAAAAAAAAAGATTTGTGTAAATATTAAACGTATCTTTTCTTAAAGCGTTTGGCGGGCTGCTGATCCAAGCAGATCCCAGTTGGCCCAGTTGTCTGAGGAAGTGCCAAACTGGGGAAGAGCAGCCAACTCAACAGGATGGGATCATCAGAAACACACGGAGCAGATTAATCTGACTGAGACTGCTTTAATGGTTCTGGTTCTCCACAGACTGGGTCAGACCCCAGGAGGTTCCAGTGGGATTCCAGAGGGAGGCGATGGAAGGAGGTCCAGAGAAACTAGCAGGAGAGTCCCAGCTTCGTCATTCAATACAATAAAACAACATTTAAAGGTGTCCTAGAATGAAATTAATCAACAATCTAAAACAGAGCTTTGAGCCTCTAAAAAGCATAAGAACATTTTTTTGGCTTTCATCTGTCCCAGGAGCCCTGATACAGGCCATTCTAAACCCCCTTACTCAGGCCTTCAGTGAAATGAGCTGTTAGCCCCTCCCACTCGGCCAGGACGTGCTGATTGGTTGGTTTCCCCAGAAGGCCTCAGAAACATGCAGGTTTGAGGAGGCGTGGCTCCCCCTAGTGACGTGTTAAGGAAGGTTTTCTCAGAACAGGAGGTTTTCTCTCGCCTTTTTCAACTTTCTAATTTACATAAACAGTAGGTCAAACACGGCTTTGACTTTTTGGCATGCTGCTGTTGACCACCCAAGCTGTCTTAGTCAACAACAACAAGGAACATGCTGGTTTACATTCTAGCTCCCCTTTAATGTAAAACATGGAAGCTGCGCAACTTTAAACCAACACAAACCCTCACTGAGATTAAACAAAACAAAATGTGTTTTTCTTCTTCCTTATGTAATCCAAACGCTTCAGACGTTAGTGTAGATAGCATTGATAGAAACACCTCCATGAAGAAGAAGCTAGCGAGCAGCTGGTGGGTTAAAACCTTCAGATGATAAAAAAATCATTCAGCAAACTTTCACAGAGTTTCTACCAGAATATTTTAAATATTTATCCTGAGTTCATGTCACACAACCTAATGAAACACACACACACACACACACACACACAGCCTGCCTGAGTGACAGATGGTCCACAGGGAATTCTGTCACACACTGGAAACCATGTTTGGGCTGTGCGTTAACCTCTGACCTCTGTCATGTCTCAACAGCTCTTGTTGCACAGATGCTTGACAGGCACAAAAATGCTGACAGAAACATGTGACAAACACACACACACACACACACACACACACACACACACACACACACACAGAGTTTTGATGAACAAATTAGTGAATGAAGACTTGATTTTAGGGACGCTGGTTTTGATCCTGAATCAGTCATTTGATTTTGAGTATCTGCCGATACAGAGCCATGATCTGATTCTTCAGCAATGCAATAAAATAAGAAAAAGGAGTTATCCTTTAAGTTATTTATTATTATTGTTTATGTATTTCTTTCTTTCTGTATTAAAAGCATCACTCCTTCAGGAGATACACCGCCTGGCCATAAAAAATGTCGCCACCAAAAAAAAAAAATTCTCTGTGGCGTTGTTTCCATCAGCTTCTGCAGCATCACCAGATTTATTTCCATCCAGTGTTGCATTAATGTGTCACCAGGATCTTGCATTGATGATGGTAGAGTCTGACCTTCTCCAGCACATCCCAAAGATTCTCCATGGGGTTCAGGTCTGGACTCTGTGGTGGCCAATCCATGTGTGGAAATGATGTCTCATGCTCCCTGAACCACTCTTTCACTATTTGAGCCCCATGAATGCTGGCGTTGTCATCTTGGAATATGGCCGTGCCATCAGGGAAGATGGAATAACCTGGTCATTCAGTAGATTCAGGTAGTCAGCTGACCTCATTCTTGGAGCACATCCTGTTGCTGAAGCTAGACCTGACCACCTGCAGCAACCCCAGATCATAGCCCCGCCCCCACAGGCTTGTACAGTAGGCACTAGGCATGATGGGTGCATCACTTCATCTGCCTCTCTTCTTACCCTGATGCACCCATCACTGTTGTTCATAACCGTAACGAGTGTGTTTAGCTGTGCTTCAGGATTATATTAAAAAGAGTAGACGAAAAAAGCGTTTGTATTATTTATAGAGCGGGGGCAAGTGTTTGTGCGTGTGTTGGGGTGGGGGTTAAATTTTGGAAAGGTGCATCCCTAATAAATACAGGGGAAACGCAGTCCGACACTAAATGAACCTTCATTCACCAGACCGTTCTAATATTACTGTTAAATCACTTCAGCAACTATAATCTGACTCAGTTGTAGTTTGTGTCTGCGTGATGATCTCAGAGATGATCAAACAAGTTGGAGGTGTCGTTAACTTTTCTGCCAGCTCTGCAGACAGACGAGCCATCGTCCTGAATTTCTCCTTTAGCAGCTTTGGGAATCTAAAATATTCCCACACGGGAGACTTCCTGGCTTCCTAGGTGGAAACAGAACAGTCCCGGTGGCTGAAGACGCTGGTTCTGCTGCGAGCGTCCGTTCCAGTTTCAGGTTTTTTTTGTCCATGCCGGTTGCTCTATTGTCTTTTTTTTTGGGGGGGGGGCGGTGTTGGAGAAGTCTTTACGGTGGGATTAACCAGTTTGACTATTAACCGCAGCGTTTCACACCGTGGTTAATAGTCAAACCAGTTAATCCCTGCAACCTGAGTGCCGATTCACCATTCAATTGATGCATCACAATGTGACACGTGCCAATTAAAAAACGATTTTGTAAACGTTCAAAAACCATTATAAATAAATGTAGAAAAACAGCTGCAAGGCGTGGCAGGAACAAAAGTCACTCGTGCCGCCTGGACACTTTAGGGATGGACCAGTGGAAAAAACAAACAGAAATGGCGGCAGCTGGTTTCTCAGCTTCAGCTACTGAGCGTGAGATTTATCATCAGGAGGATTAAACAAAAGTTGTGTAAAACTAAAATAAAACAACAGCAACACTACCAACACGCCACAGCACCTTACACGTTTCCATCCCGGGTTAGATGAAGAGAAGAAGCCGGTGGTTGTTCCTCCTGACCGGCCAACAATCAAGGAAAAATTCTCTCCCGCAACTCCAGCCTCTTTCACAAAACTACGGCACTACTTTGCTGCAAAGCTGAGGCAGCACCAGGTATGTGTGTGTA